>ML662436.1:15590192-15659962 GCA_007570785.1 Antilocapra americana | reverse complement strand
CCACTGCTGGGCATATACACCGAGGAAACCAGAATTGAAAGAGCCACATGTACCCCAATGTTCATCGCTGCATTGTTTACAATAGCCAAGACATGGAAGCAACCTAGATGCCCATCAACTGACGAATGGATAAGAAAGCTGTGGTACATATACACAATGGAATATTACTCAGCATTAAAAAAAATTCATTTGAAGCAATTCTACTCAGATGGACGAAACTGGAGCCCATTATCCAGAGTGAAGTAAGCCAGAAGCAGAAACAACAATACAGTATATTAACGCATATATATGGAATTTAGAAAGACGGTAACGAGAACCCAACATGCGAGACAGCAAAAGGAACGCAGATGTATAGAATAGACTCGTGGACTTTGTGGATGAGGGTAAGGGTGGGATGATATGGGAGAAGGGCATTGAAGCATGTTAATTGTCATGTGTCTAATCAATCGACATCCCAAGATGGATGCTCGGGACTGGTGCAGCGAGATTTCCCGGGGGGGAGGGAGGAGGGAGGGGGATTCCGGAGGGGAAGCATATGTAAACCCATGGTGATATCATGACAATGTATGGCAAACAATAAAAAAAAATAAAATAAAATTAAAAAAAAAAAAAAGAGTCACACTTCCCAACCATCCCCTTTCCAGACACTGGCTGGCGCTGCTGACATTCTTGTCCTGAAAACTGAGGCAGGTCACTATGGTACAAAACGGAAAATGGGGCTCTCAGTGAGTTGAATGTAGCCTGTAATTGTGAACCAGGAAATGGATTCAAAAGCAAAGTGGTAGCCAGAGTCAATAGGAAACATTACTGACAAACTCCATCATCTCAAATAGCCCCAGGTCCAGGGCTCCCTGTCTCTGGCTTAGACAAACTGTCTTTGTATGCTGGAGCAGAGCCAGACTACACATCTCACTCAAATTCCTGCCTTAAGACTCATTGTTCCTGGAGGTTCTTCCAGATCCTGGCCATTGGTTATGAAATGGAGATGGAAACTAAAGTTGAAGAGCATATTTAAGTTTGGAAGAACATCATGCATTGTTATAGGCAAGTCCTGCTATGAAGAGAAGAGTGGAACAGGTATGTTGCGGTAAGAGGTGTAATAATAAAAGTACTTTTCTAATAGTAAAAGTATTTTCTATCATGAAAATAATGTAATTTCATTAGGCTATGGTCAGGAGGATATGCCAGCTTGGTCTTAGAGAAAGGTAGGCGTGAATTGAAAGATGGTAGATTATAACCAGCCCAAATTAGGATGCTAACAAGTGTCTGAATTTGGATATCTGGGTGCTTGCAAGTCCAAGAAAAAACAGATCTTGTTCATACACACACATGCACACCAACACACAGAGATATCTTAAGGAAAAGAACATAGAATGACATTACAGGTAATAACTATGAGAAATGGTAAAACCAGGGATTTGGGCTATAACAGACCTTTGGGTTACCCAGGTTTGTGTACCAGATCCGGGTTTGTGAACTGGACTAATAAGATTTTATTTATATAGCATTCAATGTTTTGAATAGAGAAAGGAGACAGTCAAAATGCTTATAAAAGAAGCCTAATACAAGGGGTTAAAGTGGGAGGTGTATTGTAGCTTTTTTTTTTCCTTTAGCCACTCATATCCAGAGACTAAGGGAGAGTTTAACTGAATCCTGTGTAGTTTATCTCCTGCACAAATCACAAAATTCCCAGGAGAGAAATGCACCTAAGATATTAATACATAAAGTGTTTAGTCATGTCTGACTCTTTGTAATCCTATAGCCTATAGCCTACCAGGCTCATCTGTCTATGGAATTCTCCAGGCTAGAATACCAGAGTGGGTTGCCATTCCCTTCTCCAGGGGATCTTCCCTACCCAGGGATCTTCCCCACCCAGGAATCGAACACAGGTCTCCTGCATTGGAGAGCACAGGACATTTTAGCACAATTATTTCATGCATTTATAAAATAGAGTCTAAATTTTATCTTGCCACTTAACCAATTATATTAATATTTACTGTCCTTAAAGAAGCACAGATTAAGGTAGGCAGTAAAAAGGAATAGAGATGCTTTTTTCATAATTCACAGTAGTAAACGTGGAATGCTTTGGTGTGATTGTCCTGGCAGTACTACCATTCAAAGTGCATCAGTTAGGACAGCCCTGATAGCTATAACAAATACTCCCCCTAAATTTCAGGTTCTTAAAGATGGGATTTTATTTCTTCCTCATGTAACACTCCACATGGAAACTCAAAGATCTAAGCTCTTTTCCATGACTGAGAGACTTTCACAAGTTCCTTCCATTCTGTGGTTCATCTCTTAGCCATGGGGTCATCTGCTTACAGCCAGTAGAAGAAGAAGAGTGGAGGAGGCATGCTTACTTCTTTACCATGAAGAAGTGATCCCATGTCACTTCCCCCCTTCCATTGATTAGAACATGGCCAGATGTGGATGGAAGTATGACCAGAATATGCTGTCCCTGCCTGAGTAGCCACCCCACAATGACAAGTTTACACCGTGAAAGGCGAAACACAAAGGTTTGCTTTTTTTTTTTTTAATTTTCTTTACTTTATTGTGTTGGTTTTGCCATACAATGACATGAAACCGCCATGGGCTCACATATGCTCCCCCTCCAGAACCCCCCTCCCTCCTCCCTCCCGATTCCCTCCCCCTGGGTCATCTCGGTGAACCAGACCCGAGCATCAGCCCTGGGCTGGCGATTGATTTCACATATGATAATTAACATGTTTCAATGCCATTCTCCCATATCATCCCACCCTGGCCCTCTTCCACAGAGTCCACGAGTCTGTTCTATACATCTGCGTTCCTTTTGCTGTCTCGCATGCAGGGTTCTCGTTACCATCTTTCTAAATTCCATATATATGCGTTAGTATACTGTATTGTTGTTTTTCCTCTGGCTTACTTCACTTTGGATAATAGGCTCCAGTTCCGTCCACCTGAGTAGAACTGATTCAAATGAATTTTTTTTAATACTGAGTGATATTCCATTGTGTATATGTACCACAGCTTTCTTATCCATTGGTCAGTTGATGGGCATCTAGGTTGCTTCCATGTCCTGGCTATTGTAAACAATGCAGCGATGAACATTGGGGTACACGTGTCTCTTTCAATTCTGGTTTCCTCGGTGTGTATGCCCAGCAGTGGGATTGCTGGGTCATATGGCAGTTCTATTTGCAGTTTTTTAAGGAATCTCCACACTATTTTCCATAGTGGCTGTACTAGTTTTGACAGCCAGCTACCACATGCGTCTTTGGCAACTCACTAAGCAATTCATGGGGATACTTCTGCCTGAGAAATTTTCTCCTTGGTGTCTGAAACCTATGGCTAAATTCTCTATATCATTCTGCTCCCTACTGTCACCCTAAACCTTTTTCTTTAATTTACTATTTGCTTAAGTAAGTGTTGGTGGAAGCATCTATTTTGAGTTTTCCTGTTAGAAATAAACATGGGAACTACCACTTTACTCCGCAAATTATAGGTAAAAAGAGCTATTGAATTAAAAACTAGAAAAGACACTCTCAATAATTTCTTCTTCCCGAGTCAGACAGGTGTTCTGATTAAATATCTAAATTATCATTGCAGTAAGAGGAGAAAGAAAAAAGGGTCAGAATCAGAATAATGAGCTCATTCTCTGATGACCTTTCTTCCATTCAGTTTGCTGTTTAAATCTAAATCAGAAAAATAAATATCAGACAAATTCATACCTATAGGCTACGTGCCCATAAGGCCACATTCAATTTACAATGTATAGAGGTTTGTGCAAGATTAGAAAGGGGCAGTCCCCACTCTTCATCTCTCATCCATATTGACTGAGCCTTAGAAGTCTAAAACTCAGGATATAGACACAGTTTTTCATCTACCTGCATTCTCCTACTACTACACCCTGGGTGAGTTTAGAAATAAGGACTCATGAGTGCTGAAAATATTGTGAAGAAATGCTTAGATTCTAAAGAAAAACAAATATGTTTAATATATAAAATGTTGAAAAAGTTAGTGTACAAGAATATCACTTATTTTCATTCCCAGAGTCTAATATTTTAATAGTCTTTTAAATTGAAATTTTAAAATAGCTCAGTATAGAAACAGTACCCAATTTAGGAAAGTGCAAGTTTCAGCATTTTCCTTCATAGGTATATAATATGAAGACTAATAGATACCTAGCCCAAATCAATTCCTAAAAATTTCCAATCAACCTGAACCTTAATGCATAGAGCAAAATGATGAAGATTGCTTTGTAAAGACACTGAGAAACAATCAAAATGAAGATAGCTCTCTAATCCTGGTATTATGCAAAAATATCAATAACTTTGGGAGCCAAATTAAGCATTAATAATTAGTCATATGAAAGGCAGGAAAAGCGGCTTCAAGCGATGTCTTAGTCCGGGCTGCTGTAACACAGTACATCAAACCAAGTGGCTTATATTAAAAAAAAAAAAATCACTTAGTTTTCATAATTCTGGAGGCTGGAACTCCAAAATCAGGTTGCCAGCATAGTCAGGTTCTTGGTGAGGGTTTTTTCCTGGTTACATACTCTCCTTGATGGATGCATGCATAGAGAGTGATCTCGTGTTTCTTCCTCTTTTTATAAGGGCATTGATTTCACCACAGGGCTATCTGTCTTTAGGAACTCATCAAATCCTAATTGTTTCCCAAGGTTCCAGATACCACCACTGTGCGGATTAGGGCTTCAACATACAAACTTTCAGAGGATGCAAACATTCAATCCAAAACACCTGGCAATCACTAAAGCAGTGCTACTTACATAGTTCATGTGTCCTGGGTAAATTTCTATGCCAATCTTCCAACAATGCCAAAAAGTCTTGTCTCTGACTCTGTCTCTCTGCCTCTGTTTCTCTCTCTCTTTCCATCTCTTTCTTTTTCCTCTCTCCACTTCTTTAAATTTTCCTTTCTCTATGAAAACTTCTAGGTGCTCCTTTACAGAGAGGGTGTGTGTGTGTGTGAGTGTGTGTGTGTGTGTGTGCGCATGTGGGCCTGTGCGCACACACATGCTAAGTTGCTTGAGTCATATCCAATTCTGTGCAACCCCATGGATTGTAGCCCACCAGGCTCCTCTGTCCATGGGATTCTCTAGACAAGAATGCTGAGATGGATTGCAATGCCATCCTCCAGGGGATCTTCCCAACCCAGGGATTGAACCCACATCTCTTACATATCCTGCATTGGCAGGCAAGTTCTTTACCACGTGCCACCTGGGAAGCCCTACAGAGACAGCTTGCATGTTTGCTAAGTTGCTTCAGTCATGTTCGACTCTTTGCAACCCTGTGGACTATAGCCCACCAGGCTCCTCTGTGCCTGGGATTCTCCAGGCAAGAATACTGGAGGGGGTTGCCATGCCCTTCTCCAGGGGATCTTCCTGGCCCAGGGATCTTCCGTGTATTCATTCTCTCATTTATAAAATAGGACCAAGAATAATTCTAGGTTGCTGTGAAAATTAAATAAGACTTTCAATAGTAATGGATTTAGCAAAGTATTTGGTGCATGGTAAGCAATCCAAATATGTTAGCAATAATAATGATGATGATTATCAAAGAAAATGTATATCAGAGAGAGTTAAAGATACAAGAAAGACTTTACTCAGGACTACTGCAATATTGGAGGGAGAATGAACTTCACTGAAAAAAAAAAAGAGGAGTGGTTTTTAAGCATGGGGTGAGCTAGTAGATTAGTACTGGAGAATGTTGGGGGAGTAGGAGGTCAATCTATTCAGGTCGTGCATGTTTGCTATTTGGCCTAACTTAAGCTCCCACTCTCCCACAGAGACTGGGAGAAAGGACTGTATCTCCTTTGATGATTCCATTTGAAAAAACGGCTCCCAGGGCTATGAGAAAGTCATTCCTGGGCTGCAAAACCGGCAAAAGAAGCTAGGTGAAGAATTATGTCTCAAAGGGGCAGAGAAAAAATATACAATGAAAAGCTTACTTCAGTAACTATTCTAGGAAAAGCGGGGGGAGCCTCAAGTCAAGAAACAGACTGTCAAATTTGTTTAGTCAAATTGAGGGGTCATCTTGTTGATAATATTCAGGATGAAGGTACAAGTAACTGCAAACACGATGGATTATGAGGAAAATGAATTAACAGTAAAATCATGTATAATTCATATTCATTTTCTTTTAGATAAATGACACAATTTGAGCCCAGACATCTCGTGAGCACTTGTGGGTTGTTAATTACATAGGTTGAAAGCCTCATCAATAAATCAGATTTATGTTCTTTTTAATTTATAAATTCAGAGATTTAACACCAAAGTCAGCTACAGGGCATATGTATTATGGGAATTGAGAGAGAATGTATAACCCTTTAGTGTCTCATATCTGGGTTAAAATATTTGTACTTTCATAGATAAATCCTCTTTATCCACCTCTAAGTTGACATATAAATGTGTTATTAAGATGCTTTCAATATTAACCCTGTTTTAAATAGCCTCAGGCACCCTGAGAAGAATATCATAATAACTACTCATTGTTTAAAGGGTTGACAAGATTTGTGTCTGAAAATATTTCCTCTTTATGCTCTATGAAATTTCCTTTCTTGAGTTGTGTTGAAGCTGAAGTTAATTTTGATTATGGGTAGAAAAGGCCACCCATTCTCAGCAACTAGACTAACAGGAATATGTAAATGAATTGAGTGTGCTGGCAAAATTAGATAGAAAAATGCAAATACCCTGGCAATTAGGTATTTAAGTCAAAGGAATACATGCAAATCACTTAGTTTTCACACTAGAAACTTATATTAAAATTCTGTTTTTGAATTTAGGAAAATGTTAATTATTTCTTTCATGCTTAAGATGTAAATGAGTTTTTCCTGTAATTATATCCAGAATAATTGTTTTAAAATAGGCTAAACAATAGCACAATAGACAATGTTTAGTATTGAGAGTGGGATCATCTGTATTCATAAACAACTTCATCTCACGGGACCTTTGACAAATCTCTTATATTTCTGAACCTCAGGTTTTCATCTGTGAGAAAAATTGATGGAAGTGGCATGACATTTAAAACAAATTTTTAAATTTCAAAGTAGTGAACACATTTCACTGTGGTCATTTTTGGGTTCCATGTGAAACTCACTTGAATTCTGGATCTATCTCATCTTGATTTTTTCTGTGAAACTATCACAGGTGAAATCCAGGGTCTGTCTACACAAGATTGACTTCAGCCCTGATTCAAACCTGGAGGAAGCTGAAAGTCCTGTCTAAGACTTGTGTGACTGTGTAGTGGACTTAGCTTCTCAGGGTTGTCTCTGCTTACTCCTACTTCTGCTTGTGCTTTCCCTGGTCTTCACTGAGTACTGTAGATGGAAAATTATTTCTTCCTCATTGTTTTCCAAAAAAAAAAAAAAGACAAAAAGAAAGAAAAATGCACAGAAAACATTTCAGTAGATTTTACAGCCTACTTTGGAGTCCCACAGTTTAGTAGTATAGAAAGCATTCAATTCTTGTCACCTTAGCCCTACTGCCACTGGAGCTTACTGGCCTATATGCAAGCATCTAATTGTCCTGATGCTATTCCTCCTCTTCTAGCTGCACTTTTCTCTCAGGAGACAATAACAATATCAGAAACCCTCAAAAAACAAATAAAAATTCCTATTTTTTTCATATAGAGAAACAATTTTATTTTTATTGCTTTAGTTCTACTTGATCTGCAAGCCTTTAGGGTCTCACATTGTATTCCAGTGGATTGTCCTGATGTTTATCAAAAAGTATCTGACTTAAAAATAAATGCTGAGGTGCTAGTTGCTATAATTAAAAGGTTACTTCATCCTGCTATCCAAGGAAGAGCTGTAATCATTAAAACAATTTTTTAGAAAGCATTAATAAATGTTTTGTCTTTCTCTAAAGAGGATAATGGTCTATAATGTTATTTTAGATAATTTTAGATCAGGAGTTTGGAGCCCTGTTAGTGTCCAGTGTGAGATAGATAGCTTTTTTGGAGTCAGTTCTGAATGTGTATATGTGGTTCATTTTCATAATACTGTTTTATGATCTCAGGTTTTATAGAGGCCTTTCTTGGTGTAACTAGAGAGGCTATTCAAGATAATAATTTTCTAGTAGCAGTAATTATAAATGATTAATTAAGTTATATATAAGATTCATAAGGTCTTATTTCCTCTTCTATTCCTAGAGCCATGTTCAGTGCCCAGTGCTGAGTAAAAATTCAATAAAGCATGTCAAATGATGACAGAATGAACAAATGAAGCAGAAACAGCATTTCATCAGTAGCCATAATATCAGTGCATCCTTTTGGGAATTCTGACATCTGTCTCTCTATTAATATTGCTTGATATTCATTTTGCAAGTATTACTAAATATAAGTCTGCATCCTCCTTTTTATCCCAATGCATTCAATCTCTTTTTACCATTTTCTTTCTGTTTTCTTGGTCTCCTTTTTCACCTTCTTACTTGTGAATTAAATATTAGAAATGCTGATTCAATATCCTAGAAGAATAAAACCAGATGAAGCATCTGAAAGCCTCTATTAAACATGTGACTAACTGTTTGGTCCCAGTCACCATAGGCATTAATGAAGGCATCTGTTGGCATGAACATGTGCAGGAGGAATGGGAAGCACTTCTGTATGAAAGGGTATGAGCTGCCCTGCACATCCACCTCACTCTGCCTGCTCTCTGGAATAGCTCATTACTGAAGATTCAGCAGGATGAAAAAGCCAATTTTAATATGCTTTCATTACAATTTTTAGCTAACATAGTCAGAATGTTTGATAGATTCATAGTGAAAATAACATAGGCAGAAACTAAGAATCAGTATTTTGAGGTCAAAGAAAAAAGGATCCATCGAACAAGAACATCTAATAACTCATCATTTTGATCTTTGACAGCACAAACACATACAATGTAATTACCAAAAGGTGAAGTAGATTGTTTTTCAAAGAAACCATAAATTTTGAGGAGGAAGTATGCATGTTGGTTTTTATGGTAATGATCTTCAGAGATGATTTCTGTAATGTTTTTCTGTGGTCCAATAATTCTGTTGATGATCAGAGATCACTCTTCTCTTCAGAAAAGCATTGTCAAGATGATCAAGACTGTAATAGGATCTTTTCTGTAATTATTGATCTTGAATTAGAGATGGAATTTGTATGTGCTGCTAAAGGGGAAAAGAAGTTATCTCTTGGTGATGCTGGGTGAATGGAGGGAAAAAGAAATGGGGACTAGTTTTTATAAATGATAAGAGGGTTGCAAAGAGCATAGCAAAAGCACCCTATGATTTTTTTTATGAGCCATATGCTCCTTGGTTATATGACTTGTCCCTCCTCAATGACCCATTCCCTGGTGTTCAAGGCCACTAAAATAAATTGGGCCAAAAGGAAAAGGTACTTGAGAACATTAGCGTCTTAATATAAATATATTTCCTTGTCAGTCACTTGAACAAATATAAATCAGAACCCCAAATAGCAAACTGAAAAAGAATGAAAAACTGTGCCTAGATAATTAAGCTTTTTGCAGCTGTTATCTGAATCTGTAGCAAATAGTATCTACTAACACCTCAATTCCCTGTGGATGAGACTGAATCTACAGAAATATGTGTTGTTTTTCTAACATGTTTATTTTCTAAATATAGTTAATAAGACTGAGCTTAAAAATTTCATTTAGACTCTGGTAGGAATAACTACTTGGGGTTTTATTTAAAAGAGTTCCTTAAATATTTCAAGATGAAGATTTATGGAACTAAATAATAAAAATCCACATAATAACAATCCACATTTTTAGGTAATTGTTTTGTAAAATGGAATTAAATAAATTATTATATGGCTAACTAATTATGTTAGTTTATAATAATTGAGATGTAGCATATCATACTTATTATACATGCACACATTGCACAGTCTATTGTGCTTCTAGGTTTTTCTGCCTGCTCTTTGAGAAGAAAAATCTAATAAATAGCACCTCCTTTCTCTACTTGAGTTCTAAACCAATTGAGAAGTGAGATGAAAGATGCAGGAAAAAAAAAACAACAAAAACAAATATCATAAAGACTCAGTAAGAAGAATCAGTTAAAGGCAAGCACCTAAATGGAATTGTTCCTGCTTGCTCACTCAGGCTAGATCTTGGAACAGGGGATCAGAGAGAAAATTAAGTCTACAAAACAGTCTCACTTACAGAAATTGTTTTCTCCTACTGATTAAAGCCAAGATAAAACATTAGAAATGAAACTCCCTAATAAGGAATTTTGAAAGACACGCTCCACACATTTGAGTACATGGATTAGTGGCAATAGCCTAACGACCTGGTAATGAGCTCCACTTTCATGGGAAAGAATAAGGTGGTCAAAGAGACAGAAACACTTAGTAAAAATAACTTCTCATTAAAGTTTCCCACTAGTATTCTCTGGGACACTAGCATTCTCTAGGGCTTCCCTATTAGCTCAGTTGGTAAACAATCTGCCTGCAATTCAGGAGACCCCAGTTCAATTCCTGGGTTGGGAAGATCTGCTGGAGAAGGGATAGGCTTTCCACTCCAGTATTCTTGGGCTTCCCTTGTGGCTCAGCAGGTAAAGAATCTGCCTGCTATGGAAAACAGTGTAGAGGTTCCTTAAAACACTGCAAATAGACCTGCTATATGACCCAGCAATCCCACTGCTGGGCATATACACCAAGGAAACCAGAATTGAAAGAGCCACGTGTACCCCAATGTTCATCGCTGCTTTATTTACAATAGCCAGGACATGGAAGCAACCTAGATGCCCATCAACTGACGAATGGATAAGAAAGCAGTGGTACATATACACAATGGAATATTACTCAGCATTAAAAAAAAAATTCATTTGAATCAGTTCTACTCAGATGGACGAAACTGGAGCCCATTATCCAGAGTGAAGTAAGCCAGAAGCAAAAACAACAATACAGTATATTAACGCATATATATGGAATTTAGAAAGATGGTAACGAGAACCCAGCATGCGAGACAGCAAAAGGAACGCAGATGTATAGAATAGACTCGTGGACTCTGTGGATGAGGGAAAGGGTGGGATGATATGGGAGAATGGCATTGAAACATGTTAATTATCATATATCTAATCCAGGATTGATGCTCGGGGCTGGTGCAACGAGATTTCCTGGGGGAAGGGAAGAGGGAGGGGGGTTCTGGAGGGGGAGCATATGTAAACCCATGGTGATATCATGTCATTGTTTGGCAAAACTAATAAAAAAAAAAAAAAAAAAAGAATCTGCCTGCAATGCAGGAGACCTGGGTTCGATCCCTGAAGAGGGAAAAGTCTACCCAGTCCAGTATTCTGGCCTGAAGAATTCCATGGACTCTACAGTCCATGGGGTCTCAAAGAGTTGGACATGACTGAGTGACTGTCACTCACTTAACATTCTCTACTTTTAATTTTCTAAGAACAGTGGGGCTAGCATTTCGGGTTCTGCTTTTGCAGGAGTATGCTTAGCTCCTTGGGGAGATTCCTACCTTCTTGAATTCACCCTCTCAATCCCAAACACTATTCCATGATATTCTCCTAGGACTGTTGTTGGGCTGTATAGATTTTACCTCCAGGCACTATGAGGGGATACCAGAATGAAATGGATCAGAACAGAGCATTACTCAAATCTGCTTACAGCCCAGATCATGTCAAAACTATATTTTCCATATGCAAGGAGATCAAATAAAAACATTAATGAATACAAAATTAAATGAAGAATTGCATTAATTAATATTAAATTGCATGAAGATTTTCCAACTATAAAATTCCAACAGCACAGAGAAACCCAAAATTTAAATACAAATCCCACACTATGATCAAATGCTCAGGCTGAAGTTAAGGCCAAAAATTAAATGTCTATATTTGGACTGAATTTCCTGAATTTTCTCAGAAACCACAGATTTCAAGTCTCCTATCTCATGGTTAGAACATTCATTGTACTTCTGGGTTTAAAGAAGATGGTTGCTATGTGCTGAGACCCAAGAGGTATTATTTATAGCTCCATGTCTGCAGTTAAAACTCATTCTCTGGTGGCTGTCTGGGACCTGTGACTGGCAGAGTCTCTTAGGCTTTGAATAATGTGGGTAAGAGCAATTTTGGAATCTCCTGTACAACTCTCCTTTCCCAGCTGGTTAAAGTAACTGAAGGCAGACACAAGGAGCCACTATGTGTGTGTGTGTGTGTGTGTGTGTGTGTGTGTGTGTGTGTATATATATATATATATATACAAATCAGCAATGCAATCTCAAGGCTGGTCCTAGGTAAATGGTACTCGAGGACAGAGCAGGAGCACTGCTTTCCTTCCTTAGACTGTGGTTCCACATAATCTGACTAGTCAGCCAATAATTGTCAATTCAACAACCTTGTGTTAAGAATCATAGACGGGTCAAAATTAAATGTAAGTCTATACATTTTGAGTTGTTTGTTTCTTACAAGTTGAGAATGATGTGCCATAGGCATTTTAGAAATCATTTTTTTAACTGAGGTTATGCTGCTTTTAAGAATTTGGACTTGAGTGATTTCTATCTTTAAATTGCTAATTTATTTCCAACTGTTTTTGTCTATTCCATTAATTATTTAAAAACACTGGAAATATTAAATATTGAAATAGAAAAAGTTTACTTGTTATAAGTCTTGTACCTACCTGTATAAGTTTAATAATGCTAAGCATTTCATATGATCTTATGCAACCATTACAAATGTGAAAAAGAAATTCCTGTAAGAGCTTTGTAAACACCTAAAGTTAAGTAGCGTATTTTTGACTTTTAATAATGGTCAAAATATATAACTAAATGACTCACTTTGTATATAATAGGTTCTAGGTTCAACCACCTCATCGGTACTGACTCAAATGTGTTCCTTTTATGGCTGAGCAATATTTCATTGTGTATGTACCACAACTTCTTTATCCATTCATCTATCAATGGGCATATAGGTTGCTTCCATGTTCTAGCTATTTTAAATGGTGCTGCAATGATGAATCTAGAAAAATTATTCTGAAGAATTTACTTACAGGGTAGCAATGGAGAAATAGACATAGAGAATAGACTTATGGACATGGAGAGAGGGGAGGAGAGGGTGAGATGTATGGAAAGAGTAATAAGGAAACTTACGTTACCATATGTAAAATAGATAGTCAATGGGAATTTGCTGTATGGCTCAGGAAACTCAAATAGGGTCTCTGTATCAACCTAGAGGGGTGGGATGGGGAGGGAAATGGGAAGGAAGTTCAAAAGGGAGGGGATATATGTATACCTATGGTTGACTCATGTTGAGGTTTGACAGAAAAAACCAAAATTTTGTAAAGCAATTATCCTTCAATAAAAAAATAAATTAAAAAAATACATATATAGCTAAAGGAGAAAAGCATGTAAGTTTATAATGTTCAGCTTTACTTCTCTAAAAAAAATCACATGTAGATGAATGTATCCTACTTATGCTGAGACCTGATGACTATCATATATAAATAGAAAGATATCTAGAAACATATATCCCAAAATATTAATAATGATGGAGTAGATAGGGTTATATTTTTACTATATCTACATATTTTTCTAGTGAATTTCTTGTAATCAATTTATTATAAGATAAATAATAAAAAATACAAAACAAATAAAAATTATAACTATTTGCAATTTTAAATATATTTTCTTATCCAATTGGTTTATAATTTCAAATTTATTATCAGATTATTAAGGCTATTCCATTTGTGTTTTGAATTAATTCATGATTTCATTTTTGTAATTACTTAGTACTATAGAAAGGCATAATATGACAGAATATCTGTCACTGTGAGATGAAAAGTATGTGTAACATATAACATAATCTTGAAAATATATATATATATACTCTTAAGAAATTATGAATTTTATAAAGCTAAAAGTTGAGGCAAAGAACTTAAAAAATCACCTTGCTTAAAGATATGTGAAATTTGTCATAGTATATCTCAATGTAATAATACCTCAGTACGATCTATATACAAATAATCAGTTTCTAAGGATCATTTTTGACGATTTGATTCTTTTAAGAAATATTTTCCCAGTCATCTACAACTACTGCACCTTTTAGAATATGAGAGGAAAGTAGAGTTTGGGACACTGCATAAGATTCTTAAGCCCTGTGGATCATTCCAGACCATGTTTGTGCCAAATCCCCTTGTCTGATATGAGCTGTCATCTGAGCTGATTCTGTGGCCTCTGTTTTTGTGTGCGTGCCTGTGTGGGTTTCAATGAGTAGCAAGAGACTTCTTACAGCAATCCAGTCACCTTCCTTCACCTCAATTCAACCTCCTGACTGTCACCTGTTTATGAAGTGACCAGTCACATCTGGATAAATTCTGACGCTAAAGTGACCAACTAAAGTTATCAAGGGGCAGCTGCTGGGGCAAAACGAGGCTTCAGTGCAGAGCCCAGAATGGTCACTGTCCTCGATGGCCCCCAGGAACTGCAGCTCGACCTGACTTCTCTGTTGATCAGGCCACTCAGACTTCATGTCTATACTTTTTTCTTTTAAGAATTAGCTTGTATAATCTCGCCTGGAATTCCTTTTTTTTTTCTTTTATGTTGAAAATTATCTATTCTATTTAATCCTCTTGTGGTATTCAGGTGCCAAACAGAGAACATCTTTTTCTACATTAAATGAAGTTACTGGTTCTGAGGGGCTCAGCTATGTTAAAATGTTAAAAACAAAACAGTTAAGTCAGTCAAAATTCAATCTTGGACATTATCTCCATTAATTCTTCATTTAGTATAAATAGAGCACCTATTCTGCCATGTCTAATTTGGGTGCTGTGGATAAAGTGGGAAAAAACACAGACAAGTTCTTTGCCCTCATGAAAGTTACAACTGAGTGGGGTAATTGAAAATTTGCAAACAAGTGACTATATAATAGATTTCATGTGATGATAAATGCCATAAAAAATAATTAAGGAAAAGTGGATGTAAATGGAAGGATGACCCTCCCCACCATCCTCCCTGGAGAGGATATGAGTAAAAAGGGAGAGACAGTCAGGGAAAGGACTATGAGAAGAAATTTCCTGGTTAATATAAATAGCAAGTCCAAAGGCCCTAAGGCTAGAAAATATTCAGGATGTCTGGGTATCTGAAGCAAGAAGATGACCAGGATGGATGGAGAGGACTGAAGAAGGGTTGAGCAGTAGCCAATGAAGACAGTGAGATCCTCAGAGACCAAAATTATGGGGCATGGTAGGCCATAGGTTCATTTCTAAGACAAACAATTTAACATCAGAGTAATCCAAGTCTATTCCCAACCACTGATGCTGAATAAGCTGAAGCTGACCAGTTCTTTGAAGACCTACAATACCTTCTACAACTAACATAAAAAAAAAAGATGTCCTTTTCATCACAGGGAATTGAAATGCAAAAGTAGGAATTCAAGAGATACCTTGGATAAGAGTAAAAGGCAGGTTTGGCCTTGGAGTACAAAATGAAGCAGCAGGGCAAAGGCTACAAGAACTTAAGAGAACACACTGGTCATGGTAAATAACTTTTTCAAAAATACAAAAGGCAACTCTACACATGGACATCACCAAATGGTCAATATCAAAATCAGATTGATTATGTTCTTTGCAGCCAAAGAAGAAGCTCTATACAATCAGCTAAAATAAGACCTGGAGCTGATTGTGACTCAGATTGCCAGTTATTGCAAAATTCAGGCTTAACTTAAAGAAGGTAGGGAAAACCACTAGACCATTCATGTATGACCTAGATCAAATCCCTTAAGATTATAGAGTGGAGGTGACAAATAGATTCGAGGGATTAGGTCTGTTAGAGAGAGTTCCTAAAGAACTGTGGATGGAAGTCCTTACATTGTACAGGAGGCAGTGACTAAAACCACCCCCATGAAAAAGACATGCAAGAAGGTAAAGCGGTTGTCTGAGGAGGCTTTATAAATAGCTGAGAAATGAAGAGAACTGAAAGGCAAGGGGGAAAGAAGATATACTCAACTGAATGTAGAGCTACAAAGAATAGCATGGAGAGATAACAAGGCCTTATTCAACAAACAATGCAAAGAAATAGGGGAAAGCAATAGAATGGGAAAGACCAAAGATCTCCTCAAGAAAACTGGAGATATCAAGGGAACATTTTATGCAAAGATGGGCTCAATAAAGGACAGAAATGCTAAGGACCTAACAGAAAGAGAAGAGATTAAGAAAAGTTGGCAAGAATACACAGAAGAACTATACAAAACAGGTCCTAGGGAACCAGATAGCCACAATGGTGTGGTCACTCACCGAGAGCTAGACATCCTGGGTGTGAAGTCAAGTGGACCTTAGGAAGCATTATATGAATAAAGCTAGTAGAGGTGACAGAATTCTAGCAGAGTTATTTAAAATCCTATGATGATGCTGTTAAAGTACTGTACTCAATATGTCAACAAATTTGGAAAACTCAGGAGTGGCCACAGGACTGGAGAATGTCAGTTTTCATTTCAATCCCATAGAAGGGCAACATCAAAGAATGTTCAAACTACCATACAATTGCATTCATTTCCTATGTTAGCATGGTTATGCTCAAAATCCTTCATGAAAGCCTTCTGCAGTATGTGAACTCAGAACTTCCAGATGTACAAGCTGGGCTTAGGAAAGGCAAAGGAACCAGAGATCAAATTGCCAACATTCTTTGGATCATAGAGAAAGCAAGGGAATTCCAGTAAAATATCTACTTTTCCTTCATTGAATATGCTAAAGCCTTTGACTGTGTGGATCACAACAAACTAAAATTCTTAATGAGATGAGAATACTAGATCACCTTACCTGTTTCTGAGAAAATTGTATGCAGATCAAGAAACAACAGTTAGAACTGGACATGGAACAACAGACTGGTTCCAAATTGGGAAAGGAGTACGTCAAGGCTGTATACTGTCACCCTGCTTGTTTAACTTATATGCAGAGTACTTCATGCTAAATGTTGGGCTGGAAGAATCACAAGCTGGAATCACAACTGCTGTGAGAAATATCAGCAACTTCAGATATGCAGAGGATACCACTCTAATGTCAGAAAGTGAAGAGGAACTAAAGACCTCTTAATGAGGTTGAAAGAGGAGTGAAAACACTGGCTCAATCTCAACATTCAAAAGCTTAAAATCATGACATCCAGGCCCATCACTTCATAGCAAATAGAAGGGGAAAAAGTAAAAGCTGTGACAGATTTTCTTTTATTGGGTTCCAAAGTCACTGTGGATGTTGACTGCAGTCATGAAATTAAAAGATGCTTGCTCCTTGGAAGAAAAGCTATGTAAAACCTAGATAGCATATTAAAAAGCAGAGACATCACTTTCCTGACAAAGGTCTGTCTAGTTAAAGCTATGATTTTTCCAGTAGTCATGTATGGATGTGAGAGTTAGACCATAAAGAAGGCTGAGTGCTGAAGAATTGATGCTTTTGAACTGTGGTGTTGGAGAAGACTCTTGAGAGTCCCTTGGACAACAAGAGCAAACCAATCAATCGTAAATGAAAGCAATCCTGAATACTCATTGGAAGGACTGATGCTGAAGCTCCAATACCTTGGCCACCTGCTGTGAAGAGCCAACTCATTGGAAAAGATCCCATCTGGGAAAGATTGATGGCAAAAGGAGAAGAGGTTCGCAGAGAAAGATATGTTTAGATAGCATCACCAACTCAATGGACATAAGTTTTAGCAAACCCTGGAGACAGAGAAGGAGAGAGGAGCCTCGTGTGCCGTGGTCCCTGTGGTTGTAAAGAAAAACAGCAACAAAAGGCCACAGGAAGGATTTCAGATTTTTAACTGAGTTTGATAGGGTGATACTGAGGGATGGGTTTTAGCCTTTGGAATTGCTCAACCTGATCCATGTGTTTAAAATAGAACTTTGTAGATAGAAACTATTTATATGCAGGCTAGCATGTTAGCCAGAGATCACAGAAGGCCAGACAAGAGATGATTATGGCTTGGACCAGAGTGTTAGCATGACTGCTATATGGATGTGATCTGACACAGAAAGGGTGAAATTCAGTTTGACTCTGGGAATTTTGGCCTTTGGAAAAGGGTGAGTGATTGTGCCATTTACAAAGATGGGAACAACACAGTAGCTGGACTATAGGACCGTTAATGCAGTGAGAAATAGAAAAGCTACTCAGATTCTGTGGGACTGATAAGATTGGTATATATTTAGGATAAGGCAAGAGAAATTCAACATTGATTTATTTTTTAATCCTCCATAAACCCATTATCTACACTACTGACAAGTGAAAAGCTCTGGCATATGACTCATTTATTTGTGAATTCATTTCCTCCGTACACACAGATGGTGTTTGCAGAGACTGGAATAGGGGACGGTCTGTTGGAGAGGCAGGGATCCTCAAGAGTTCCATGTGACTGTCTCACCTATGGGGGAAAACGTGCACTTGCTTATGTTTATAACCCTTCAAGTCAAAGCCACATCACAAGGCATTCACTGTACTTTTCTCTGGTCTCAACATTTAATATAATTTTGTTGCTTTTTTCTTTTCTTCTCCTCTACATAGCTTTGTATAACTGTTGTCATAGCAACAGGATAGTCTTTGCTTAGGAGAAATAATTTGGACTTAACTGAATTATAAATCAATACCATCGGTAACATGGCTTTTTTTTGTTTTTATCACTCCCAAGTAATATTGAGGAGTCAAGCTTTTATTGAGGTTTATGAGACATAGGACCTATGTTGTCTAAGGCAGAAGTCAGCAAGCTTTTGTGTAAAGGACCAGGTGGTAATATTTTTAGGCTTTGAGGGCTATACAGTCTCCATTCCAACTACTTAATTCTGTCTTGTAGCATGATATAGCCATAGACAATTCGTGAATGTATGGATGTGGCTGCATCCTAATAAGTCTTTATTTACAAAACAGGCAGCAGGCAGGACTTGGCAAATGGACCATAGTTTGCCAGCCCCTAATCTAATGGGTTCCTTCCTCTCACTTTCTAAGATACTGTTTAAAGTATGTTCACTGTGTCATCCACAGCAGAGTACCTGGGTCCTATCTCAGTACGAATGAATTGGAATTTTTATGGTCATGAATTCGCCACAGGTTCGCAGACTGGTGTCCACTCAAGTGTGAGGTCAAAGGCTGAGGTGCAGCAAACTTCCATAATATTTCCATAAAAGCATCCCTAAACAGAATGGAGTGCGTCTGCATGCTAAGTTGCTTCAGTTGTGTCCAACTCTTTGTGACTCCATGGACCGTAGCTTGCCAGGCTCCTCTGTCTGTGGGATTTTTCAGACAAGAATATTGGAGTGGGTTGCCATGCCCTCTTCCAGGGGATATTTCTGACCCAGGGATTGAACTTGTGTCTCTTTTGTCTCCTGCACTGGTAGTGGGTTCTGTACCACTAGCACTACCTGGGCCATAGAATGGAGTATAAATTACCATAAAGCTTCCCACATTCTGAAATTAATATCCATCCATTATAAGTGAAGTAACATATGAGCAACCTGAATAGTATTTAAGAAAAGAAAGAAGAAATTTGCCAACATCTTAAAGTCAGGAAGATTTTACTTGAAAATATGGATTTCCGGCTCCTCTTATAAATCATAGCATCTGGCTACACTGAGCCCACATTCTTGCATACATAGCAAAAGTCTGCTGGAGTTGAGTCATGGGCACCAGACTCAGAAAGCACATATGCTCAGATTTAGACCACACTCCCCACCATTCCTTACCATCTCTTATATCACTTTACCCATTTCAGTTACAGGTCTCCCTTCTGTGGTCATTTCAATTTACAATGACTGTTTTAATAAATGCAGTCTCAGTTCAGTTCAGTCTCTCAGTCATGTCTGACTCTTTGCAACCGCATGGACTACAGCATGCCAGGCCTCCCTGTCCATCACCAACTTCTGGAGTTTACTCAAACTCATGTCCATTGAGTCGGTGATGCCATCCAACCGTCTCATCCTCTGTCGTCCCCTTCTAGTATTTATTAATGATAGATTATTACTGGCTAATTTATCCATCTTTTATACCAGAACATAAGGCATAAGCTATAAGCTATGCATATGAAAATTTTAAGTTACTCATTTTAATAGAGTATGTCTAGAATGCAAAAGATAAAACTGTTTTTATATTTCCTGTTGTGTTACCTATAATTCTGCTGTCTCTGTGAAGAATGACAGAAGGGACCTGGAACAATACATGGCAAGTCAAATGCATGTATTTTTTTATCATTGTTGAAATGTGTCAATGAAACAGAAAGAATTAGGCAGCAATGCTGTTTAATACATTAAGGTCTGTTCCAGCACCCCATATTGAAAGGGAGAATGTGTTCCTTAGCAGCTGCTCCCTGGTGCTTCTGATGGGGACACTTTGAGGTGAAGCCTGGAAGAAGGGATGAAGACAGAGTGTGACAAGAAACATAAGCATTTCTGACTTGCCAGAGAAACATTGCTTTTCACCTTTTGTACTTGCTGACAGGACCTTAAAGTCTAGCTCTTACTGATTGGCATTTCCTTTCATTCTGTGCTCCCTCACTTTCTCCACTATCTACTCTGAAGCCCCTGGTGGGAGGGGGAGGAAGGGTGCTGAGGAAAATGCAGAGATCATGCAAAGATAGCGTACATTTCTAAGAAAGTGGTTTCTACCAGTAAAGAAGAAAAAATAACTTGGAAAGTGTTCATTGCTATCTTTTGTTATGAGGAAAGGCACTCATGTTCACTCACAATTGTCGTAATTTTTAAAGGTACCACTAATATCAGGAAAGCATAACAAATGGTTATGATGTCAGATATTAGATTTGATGTCAGATATATAGAGGTGTGAATGTCAGCTACACAACTTCCCAGCTGTATTTTAAGTAGTTGCTTTATTTTTCTGAGTGCCAATTTCATCTTCTACAAAATGGAAAGAAGAATACTTTCTGCCTAATAAAACTATTACAAGGATTACATCCATGTGAAGTACCTAGTAATGGACCATGTATTTAGTAAACAACCAAATGATGTTTCTCTCTAATTATTATTTTTATAAAATGTGGATAATAATTAAATCTAACTCATCAGGTTATTATGGAGATTTAATCAGACTCTATTCATGGAACATATATTCATTCCAGTGCCTTACACATGGTGAGTCCTTGATATATGCCACTTGCTATTAAAAAAGTATTACTATAACAATTATTGTTCATAATAATAGAATCATTTGGCAAAAAGAAATTCATTTTAGACGTGATTGCTAATGGTATCTAATTTTTCAAACTGCAATCCAAATCATGCCATGTAAAAATCATCCTACACAGGAAATTGCCCTGGTTTTCTTAACAGGACATAGCATAATATATTGGAAGGAAAACAGGCTTTGAAATCTGGTCTCCACTCCTCTAAGTTGTTAGCTGGGTGATGTCAGATATGCCATCTCTGAGCTTGAGTGTGTCATCTCTGAGCCATAATACTCACTTGAGTTAGGATAAAAAACAATTAAAAAATTTTTATCAAGATTCAGTGAAATGTTGTATGTCCTTGATATGAAGGCTTGGGTTTTCCTCATTGCTATAGTTCTTGAATGCTTTCCAGTACAGGTCTGCCTTACACATGTTCTTGCTCACATTTGCATACATTTTTAAGTTGTTAGAAGAGACTGTATAAACTGTTCCTATCATTTAACATAATGGTTCTCCCTGGAAGCAACAACTTTTATCTCCAAGGAGATATTGGTAATGTCTAAAGACATTTTTTATAGGAGAAAGTGTTCAACTTGCAATTAGTAGGTAGAGGCCAGAGATGATCTTAAACATTCTATAAATGTACAAGGCAGCACATTACAGCAAAGAATGGCAAGTAGTTTGGCTAAAATATCATTAGTAATAAAACTGAGAAACTCTGATCCAATATTGATCTCTCTGCTTCCTTAGATTCGACTGAGTTGAGAAACTTAATGTAGACAGACAATTCAAAAACTGATCTTAGAAAATGTTGACCTCAATAAATAAAGTAGAACTACTACATAATCCATCAATTCACTGCTGGAAATACATCCGAAGGAAACAAAACTCCATGTCAAAGGCATTTCTGCAGTCCCATAAGCATAGCAGGATTATGCACAACAGGTAAAACATGGAAACAACCTAGGGATCCATTGATGGTTGAATAGGTAAAGAAAATGTGGCATATATGCAAATGAAGGAATATTACTCAGCCTTAAAAAGAGAAAGAAATGCTTTCATTTATGACAACATGGATAAACCCTGGGGGCTACTATACTAAATGAAATAAGTCAGAAAAAGACAAATGCTATATGATTTGTTATATGTGAGATCTAAAACAACAAAAACAAAAATGTGAATTCATAGGTAAAAGAGATCAATTTTGTGGTTACCAAAGGAGTGGAGTGGGAACTGAATGAAGGCAGTCAAAAGGTATAAAACTTTCATTAACAAGATAAATATGTACCAGGAGTGTAAAGCACAACGTGATGACTAGAGTCAACAGTGCTGTAGGGTATAATACCTGGAAGTTGTTAAGAGTAAATCCTAAGAGTTCTCATTACAAAGAAAAACTTATTTTCTCTTTTTGGTATCTCTGTGAGATCCTGAATATTAAGTAAACTTATTGTGATAACCATATCTCAGTTTATACAAGCCATATAATTATGCTGTACACCTTAAACTTACAGTGTTGTATATCAATTATATTTCAATAAAACTAATAAGAATAAAAAGGAAACTGGCTACCTGAATGGTATGAGTCTTAGCAATACTAAGGTTTTTCTATATCAAAATGCTTAATATTTCTCTCTGCATTTACAGATTCATTCCTTTCATTTTGCTTATTTTTTAATCCTTTCCTGGATAAGAAATGAGTAACATCTCACTCATCATTAATATATGTATATTTTTATTCTATCTGTGGCAAAAATCCCTAACATTGGCCAAGACAAGGGTGAAGGAACCTGAGCACAACAGGCTCTGAGCTTGGAGATTTCACAGGCATCACCCAGGATGACTGGCTTCAGTGCTTCAGTACCCGACTGTTTTGTCTCAAATAATAATACATCAAGCAGTCAGGTGATCTTTCTATAACCTAACTGAGTATTGGATCATCCCCTGATCCAAACAATCTTCACAGGGTCTTGGAATACAGCTTAAATCTGTATCCCACCTACAGTGCCCTGTGTATCTGACCCTGCCCAAGCCCTGACTTGGTACTACAACCTGTCCCTGCACCCACTCAGCTCTATTCCTACGAGCCTTATTAATATTCCTCTAGATAAGCCAAGCTCATTTCAGCCTCAGCGCCTTTGCTATTTCTACTTTTCTGATACACTCTTAGGTCTTTGTTTTGAAGCTCACCTCAAGGAAGCCCCGGCCTTCCCATCTGAACTATCACCTCAGCACCACCACTGCATACGGCACTCCCCATTTGTGCTTTGTCTTTCTTCAGAACACTTCACTACCCCATGTTGTGTCATATATTGTTTATACCTGTGTGTCATATTCTTCTGGCATTCAAAAAAGCTCCCTTTGACTTGTAATCCCCATAAACATCATGTTAATTATAATTCCACAGGATGCATCTTGGCAAATGGTTACTTAGTTCATCTGTATTTTTATATCTCATTTTCTCCTGGTTTTTCCTATAAAAAAAGAAATAGGCACATCTTTGTTTCATTAAAATATGCTAGTAATTCCAGAAATCATCAGACTATTTGATTTATCAGACTAAAGGCCCATTTACCAAATCTGACCAACACAGAGTTGTAACAAAAGTAAATCACTGTAGATGGTGATTGCAGTCATGAAATCAAAAGAGGCTTACTCCTTGGAAGGAAAGTTATGGCCAACCTAGACAGCATATTGAAAAGCAGAGACATTACTTTGCCAACAAAGGTCCATTTAGTCAAGGCTATGGTTTTTCCAGTAGTCATGTATGGATGTGAGAGTTGGACTGTGAAGAAAGCTGAGAGCCAAAGAATTGATGCTTTTGAACTGTGGTGTTGGAGAAGACTCTTGAGAGTCCCTTGAACTGCAAGGAGATGCAACCAGTCCATCCTAAAGGAGATCATTCCTGGGTGTTCATTGGAAGGGCTGATGTTGAAGCTGAAACTCTAATACTTTGGCCACCTCATGTGAAGAGTTGACTCATTGGAAAAGACCCTGATGCTGGGAAGGATTGGGGGCAGGAGGAGAAGGGGATGACAGAGGATGAGATAGCTGGATGGCGTCACCGACTCGATGGACATGGGTTTTGGTAGACTCTGGGAGTTGGTGATGGACAGGGAGGCCTGACCCCAGTTCATGGGGTCGCAAAGAGTCGGACATGACTGAGTGACTGAACTGAATGGAACTCTCTCCTTTGAGCCCCAGTGGCTCAGTGGTAAAGAACTGGTCTGCCAATTCATGAGACATAGGAGATGAAGGTTCAATCCCTCAGTCGGGAAGATCCCCTGGAGGAGGGAATGGCAACCCATTCCAGTATTCTTGCCTGAAAAATCCCATGGACAGCGGAGCCTGGCAAGCTACAGTCCATGGGATTGCAAAGAGTCAGACATGACTTAGCACGCATGCAATGTTCTCTCGCTCTGTAGACCACCCTCATGCCGGGTTAACTACTAAATGTATCTATTAAATACATTCTATATTAGGTGATATATGTATATATACATATACATACATACATATACACATACTCACATATACTCATACACACAATTGTTCCTTGATATTCAAAGGGGATTGATTTCAGGAACACTCTTGGATACGAAAATGCTCAGTCCTTTATAATATGGTATAGTATTTGTGTATTACCTGTGCAATCCTCCTTTATACTTCAAATCATCTCTAGATTGCATATACTATCTAATAAAATGTAAACATTATGTAAATACTTGCTTGCATGTGGCAAAATCAAGTTATGTTTTTGAAACTTCCAAGAATTTTTTTGAATATGTTTCATCTGCAATTGATTGAATCTATGGATAGGGAATGTGCAGATACAAAGGGCCTACTCTCTACAGTTTGAAAGACAGAAATAGAAGATAAAGGTAGATATAGATTATGTATATCTATGCTACCTAACCATAGCATCTATATTAGATCCATGTATTTATAAGAAGCTAATGTATTATCATAATTGGTCAGCTCACACATTTATGTTATCTGCTTGACTCCCAAAGGCATTCAGATTTTATTTATAAGCTCTGATCTACATGATGAAAAGCAACTAGCCTAAATGAATGCCATCTGAAGAATCCAGTTAAACTTTATGCATAGGTGAAAAGGGGAGGTGACTATACAGTGTGATGTGAAGACATCATATACTTTTCTGTTATTATCCACCAATGAATAACAGATAGATAATAATGATAATAGATAGAGCTACTAAAAGGCTACTACAAGCCATCCTTTTATACAGGTGCAGTAGTCTATGTTAGTACCAGTACCTTACATTAGTATTTTTAAGGGACACAGATAATT
Source organism: Antilocapra americana (assembly GCA_007570785.1). Classification (NCBI taxonomy): domain Eukaryota; kingdom Metazoa; phylum Chordata; class Mammalia; order Artiodactyla; family Antilocapridae; genus Antilocapra; species Antilocapra americana. Next base: position 15,634,582 of record ML662436.1, on the reverse strand, counting down.
GTTAGTAAAAAATTGTACCTTAACTATTTCCTAATATATTTTTTTATGTAAGAATTTGAAGCAAAAACTTTTCTGATGTTTTTCTTCCATCTTATAAGAAAACTTACAGGGAAGAACAAGCACAGTAATGTATAATCCCTACCCATGACCTGGATTTATACTATAACAGGGTATGGACTTTTAACTTTATATTATTCTGAGCTATAAAGAGGCATCAATCCAGCATTAGACACTGTTGCCAATGTTCTTTTTGGGCATAAATTGAAAATATGAGAATCTTTAGATACATAATCATGTAAAAATGTTTTTAAAAAATGTTTGGTGTATGAGTACTCACCAAAATTTTTTAACAACAACATACCAGGGTAGAAGGTTGACAAGATTTATATAATCAGACATGCAAATGCTGCTAATGGAAGCTTTATAATTGCTCTGAAGCACAATTCACCATAATCACATGTTCTGAAAGCAAATGAATGACATGATACCTTAAATTATAGGTTTCCCATCAACTGGAGAGTAATCTTTTACTTTCTTTTTATTCTTTATGTCTCCTCTACTCTAATTATTGATAATTCTGGCAGGAGAAATAAGCATACAAGCTTCATCTCTTTTAAATGATTTTAATTTAAAATAAATCTGAAAATACCTTCTATTAGGAAGCCCTATGGAATGCTATGAAAAACACACATCTGCTGGTTAATTTTTTCATATAACTATAGAAAGTAAAATTTTCATGAACAAAGTAAAAGAAATTATAATCCCCAGTGCTAGGTTTTGCAAAATAGCCCAAAGCAGATTATTTTCCCCAATGAGTGAGTCAGAATTAATTGAACAAATAACACCACCAAAATTCAATTTTCTCTCCTTTAATAAAGAACTGTAAAGAACTGTTCTTTAGTTAAAATCCATTGCTGTGTGCGATGCTCCTCTACCCTGGACATGAGTACTATTTTAACTTTCAGAACATGATTTTCTATAATGCACACAGTTATTTGCCTGCAAATAACCTTTCTCTCTTTTATCCTAACGATTATTATTCCATCCCTACCCCTTTCCCTTACCTAGCCCATTCTGTCTCATAGCCACACCAACTCAGGCCAATGAGATGAGATGAAAAAGGATGTGAATCAGTTATCTTGTTATATAACAACCCATTCTAAAACTTAGTAGCTTCAGTTACCATTTATACATAATTGAGTTGGTGACATGTACTGGTTTTACCTTTTATCTCTTCTGGTTTCAGCTGGGCTCAGTTATGTTTTTCTTTGAAGAGTGTCCTGGATGATGGGCACTGATTAGACTAAAATTGACTCAACTGCAAACACTCATTTCTGCTCCACGTTATCTCTTATCATCCAGCAGGCAATCATAGGTTATTCACATTGAATCTGGATAGGTTTCCAAGGGTGAAAGCAGAAACATAAAAGGTCTGCTGAGGCCTAAGCTCAGAACTGCTCACTGTCACTTCTACTGCATTCTGTTGGTCAAAGCAAGACACAAGGCAAGCCCTGATTTCATGGGTGGGAAAGCAGAAACCACCTCTTTAAAAAATATATAAATAAAAATTTAAAATATTTATTTATTTTTTAATTGAAGGATAATTGTTTTACAGAATTGTGTTCATTTCTGCCAAACATTAACATGAATCAGCCATAGGTATACATATGTTCTCTCTCTCTTGAAAGCCATCTCTTGATGGGAACAATTCAAAGTCACATTGTAAGGGTTGTGGCTACGGAGAGTAGAGAAATTGTGGCGATGTTTCCAAACATGCTACCACAGGGAGTTTGCTGAGATTTGGGGAATAAATTCCTATTCTTTTGAGGCTATTGCTTATAAAGAGATATTTCCTTTCCTTCCATATATTTTCATGTGAAGATATCAGGTTTAAACCTGCAACATCTAACTCAATGTCAACAAAGCAAGTCTGCACAAAAGAAGAAAGAGTCCAGAGAAACAGAGAAGGCACAGAAAAGGCCAACTCCGGTCCATCCTTCCTCCCACCCCTCCCCGGCCTCCATCATCCCTAGGCAACCACTGATGTGCTCTCTGTCACTCTGGATTAGCTTCAGTTGCCTAAATGTCATCTTACAGCATGCATACTTTTAGGTCTGGCTTGCTTAACCAAGCACATTTATTCTGAGATTCTTCTGAGCCTTTGCACTTATCTATAATTCAGTTACTGTTGAGTAGTATGCCACCATGAAGTTTGTTGGTTTATTCATTGAATAAATTATTGGAAAACATTTGGGTTGTCTGCAGTTTCAGGCTACTACAAATAAAGCCTCTATGAACATTTGTGTATGATATGTGTACAGACATATGCCTGATTACTTTGAGTATCCCTTGGAGTAGAATAGCTAGATCATATGACAACTATTTTTAACGTTTTAAGAGTGCGAAACTGTTTTCCAAAGTAGTTGTGCCATTTTACACACCTAAAATCGGTGTGAATGATTTGAATATTCAACTTGAATATGAATATGACCAGACTATTTATTTTTTTGCCATTCATATAGATGTTGAGTGGTATTGCATTATGAATTTAATTTACATTTTCCTAATGTCTAGTAGTGCTGAGAAACTTTTCATGTGCTTATTTGCCGGTCAAATATCTGTTCTAACCTTTTGCCAATTTTTAAATTGGGTTATTTATTTTCTTATTGATAAGTTTTAAGAATTCTTATATATTATGGATACTTGAACCTGATATAGGGAAACAATTCTCCATGGTTCTTTATACTTTTGCACATCTTCTGGGCAGCGGCATTTACAAAGTTGTTTATACAATGAATATCCTTGTAATGTAGAGTACTTTTTTCTGGGGCAGAGGACATAGGGTTTGCTTTCCAGGATAATAAAGATATTTCTTTTGGAAAGAGGTTGAGGACATTGGCTAGCAGCCACTGTAGAAGACTAGGATTTCCTAAGTTCAGAGATCCTCACCTGTCATGCAAACTCCCTACCTGCCCAGAATCACTGGACTTCTCTGCATCAACTTGTGGGACTTGGAGAAGGAAGAGGAACCAATAAGAACATGAAGTTTATATTGTGGCAGGTTAATTTATTAGCTCTTAAATTGATTAAAATCTCAGATCTTTTACAGTTCTCAACACGTCATTTTGTGATTTTCTAATATTTTCCCACAGTCTATGGCTTATCTTTTTACTCACTTAGCAATGTCTTTCAGAACACAGAATTTCATAATTTTGAAGAAATCTAACAAATCAACCTTTTATTTTTTTGATAATACCTTCTGTGTTGTCTTCCTGAAAGGCTTGAAACTTTATTACTAGATGCTCTTTATATGGTAATATTCTTGCCTCTGAAATCTGCTTTGATAATAATACAGTAATTCCAGCTTTCTTTTGACTAGTATTAATGGATAAAACTTTCCCCATTTATTTCATTTAAATCCATCAATGTCTTTATTTAAGTTAAGATTTTTAGGCAGGACACACTTGGGTTTTGATTTTGTATTTAATGTGAAAATCTCTGCCTCTTGATTGAAGTGTTTATACTATATATACTTAATATGATAATATGCTTGGTTTGATCTTTGTTTCCTATTTGCCTATGTCCTTCGTTTCCTCTTTGCTTTAAAACAATTATTCAAGTTATTTAATAATTCCCATTTTATCTCTTTAATTTGCTTACCAGCAATCATTATATGTTGTGTTCAGGGTTTATAGTATACAGCTTAAATGTATCACAAGCTACAGATATTTGTGAGATATTTTTTGTAAGGTATTTTTTGACAGTGTAAGAATCTTAAATAGTTTACTTCCATTTCTTCTCTCTTAGTATTTCTGATAATGTTATACTTCTATATATGTTATAAACTCCAAAACACAATTTGTTTTTACTTTTTTAAAATAGATTCAAATAATAAAACACATTTTATTTTTACTTTTTTAAAATAGATTCAAATAATAATTTTAAAATAGATTCAAATAATAAAATAGATTCAAATACTAAAATAGATTCAAATAATAAAATTATTTACATTTACCTAGGTATTTAGCATTTCTGGTACGCTTTGTTCATTTGTATAGATTTTTGTTTTCATTTGATGTTATTTTCCTTCTGACTAAAGAACTTTCTGGAACATTTCTTGGTGTGTATGTCTCATAGTCACTGTTTCAGTCATTGTATATCAGAAAATCACTCAGCTTGCATTAACTTTTGAAAACATATTTCACCAAGTAAATAATTCTAGTATGGTATTTTTGAAATTCCAGTATTTACAAAATGTTGTTGCACTATATTCTAGCTTGTATTGTTTTCCACGTGAAGTCTGTCATCATCTTTACTTTTATGCCTCTGCATGTAATATATTTTTTCTCTCAGGCTTATTTAAAGAGTTTCTCTTTGGTTTTTCACTGGTTTTAAGTAATTTGATTATGATATGACTTGGTGTGCAGTTTTCCCCTTACTTCTTTTGCTTGGAATTTGTTGTGCTTCTTGGATCTGTGAGTTATACCTTTCTCCAAATTTGGGAAAAGTCTGTCATCACTTCAAATATTGCTTTGGTCTCACTCTTTCTCTTTGTTCTTTGGGGATCTGCTTATGTATGGATTTGGCTGCTTGAAGCTCTTCTACATTTCACTGATTCTCCACATTTTCTTTTCCAATCTATTTAATCATTTTGTTTCATTTTGGATAGTTGTTAACTTCTCCTGCTCCCAACAATGTCCAATTTCCCATTAATCACACAATGTTTTTTTTGATTTTTTTTTTCATCTCAGACACTTTAGTTTCTATCCCTGGATGCTTGATTTGATGTTTCAAAATTTTTTATTTCTCTTTTTAACAAGATGAGTTTTCCTCTAGGTTCTTAAACATGTAATGCCATCAAAATAACTATTCTACTCTTCTTGTCTGCTAATTCTATCATCTTTGTAACTTCTGGTTCAGTTTCATTAGATTGATTTTTTTCCCCTCAATATGGATTACACTTTCCTGCTTATTTGTATGTCTGGTGATTTCAGACTAGATGTTGATATGGATTTTATTTGTGACAGACTTTTCACCTGAAAACAATTTGGTCCTTTTGAATCTGCAGTTAAGCTTTGTTAGTCTAGAGCTAACTTTTCCCACTGCAGAGGCAAGAACCTTATTATCCATACTTATGATCTCTGAATAATGAGGGTCGTTTTTTCTTTCTATTAGGAAGAGACAATATTCCTAGCCTTGTGTGAACTTCAGAAACTACTTCCTTTAATCCTTTTCGTTGCCAACTTCAGAAACTACTTCCTTTAATCCTTTTAGTTGGCTTTTGTCTGAGACTCTAGCAGTTTATTCACACATACTCACTTATCAGTACTCAAGAATGCTTAATCTTTGTCTTCAGAATTCTCTTTTCCTGAAGTTATGGCCACTTCAGTATTCTGCCCTTCTTTGTGTAGGTTCTTCAGCTTCTCAAGACCCCCATGGTCATCTTATTAATTGAGAAATACTACCAGACTACCCTCGGGGCCCTGCTGTTTGTCCTGGAGTTTGAAAACATTCTCCATCCAGTACATCGGGGCAACTGTAGGGCTTCTTTAGGGGTCGCTGTCTGTTCCCTAATGCCTATAGTCTACTCTTTATCTCCATTCATTTTGTCTGTTCTTTTAGTGGCTTCAGGCCAGGAGTATACCTCTGGTACTTATTACTCCGTATTGACTAGAGAGTATCATTTGATACTGACATATTTCCTTCAACTTTAAAGAATTTACATTCAAAGAGCTGTTTGAATGGGTGCATAAAGAATTGTTTTATTGATCAGGAATCCAGGAGTGGGAAAAATGATGGTTACTGTTTCAACACCAGATCTACAAAAATTTTCTACCCTAAGTGCTATGGAGGAACTGGGCTAAAAACTCACTTGGTTTTCTATTTGTTCACTGGAACGTATAAAAGGCCAATGAAGGAAGGATATGATATCAAAATTCCCTAACAGAACTGTGGTAATTTCAGGGTTGAAAATGATAAGGATAGCGGCACAGAAAATCCAAATGAAAAATATGATAAAGACAAGATTTTACATTTTCATTTCTTCTGATTAACCTTTTTGTGTAAATATATTTGTTTACTTTAATTGGAGGCTAATTACTTTACAATATTGTAGTGGTTTTTGCCACACATTGACATGGATCAGCCATGGGTGTACATGTGTCCCCCATCCTGAACCCCCCTCCCACCTCTTTACCCATCCCATCCCTCAGCATTGTCCCAGTGCACCGGCTTTGAGTGCCCTGTTTCATGCATTGAACTTGAATTGGTGATCTATTTAACATATCATAATACACATGTTTCAATGCTATTTTCTCAAATCTTCTGATTAATCTTAACAATCATCAACTAAATAGCTGATACTCACTATCACATACACAGTAACATACTTAGAACTACAGATACAAAAAAGAATAATAACACTGACACTTAAAGAATTAAAAAACCATAAGATTATTCAATTATTCTTTAAAATGGCTATTTCTAAGTATGTTTTCTTTAAAATAAGCAATCTCTACCATTTAGAAGAGGTAGAAGAGCTATCATTACATTAAAATTATGAGTCATTCTCTTAGTCCCTTATAATCATACCAAAACAATTTATATTTTATGAATTCTTTTCATAGTCAGTATTCTATTTTAAATATAAAAAGGGCTTATATTTTTAGATAAGCTTATCAAGCACCAGTTAATTTGAAAATTCACTAAAAATAGCTTGGATTCTATATATAAAGGTTATGCAAGCTTTTTTCCTCTCTAGATATGTCTAAAAGTACTCAGAGTTAATTTATCCAGTGAATCTGCCAGTTACATCAACTATGTACCATTTCAAACTGAGGACTGAAACCATTTCTGTATACTTTCTAGTCTAGTTTCTTCTCTTTAAATTTCAATTATTCCTCTTTGGGAAAAAGTAACACACTTTATCATACTTTCCTAAAGGCTAATTTTATCCTCTTCTTTACATAGTTAAGCATTTCTTGTAATTGTTTTGGCAGAAAAAGAAGAAATTTTTCCTGATTCACTTAATAACGAGAAAGCCACAAGTATTCAACTTAAAATGTGTTATATTATATATCTGACAGAAGCTTATTGTGAGCATTTTCAAAATTCATAATGTTAGAAGGAAGTGAGGGAAAGAAATACACATAGTTTCACTACCCAGGGATAAAAGTCATTAACATTTAGAATATTTGCTTCTAGTATAAGAAGGCCAATTTGATTTTTGACTGCAGTTGTATACATGATTTGTTTCTATTCTAACCCATGTGGTTACTCATCAGATGGAGAAACTCCATTGATTATCTATGCTTCCTCCAGTGTCAAATTTACCAATTTGGCCACCTCATCACAGTTATTCTGAGCCCTTCTACCATGTCATGATATAATACTGCTTGATGTCACCACACCTGTATTACTCTTCTTTGCTTACTTCAGCCACCTAAAATTCTTGGTTAATCAAAAAGAGAGATCATTAGAAACCTCCAAGTGGATTCACCTATTAGTTATTGGTTTTGAGATCATTGAAGGATAAAGATGCATTCAGGAAATTGAATAAGAAGCTTAAGTGATGTAGCATGGTATATGATAAAAGCCACTAGTGTAAGAAAAAATACCAGAGTACTGAGAATTCTTCTCTCACCAATCCTCCTCTTCTGGGAACAGACTTAGGTCTAGACAACCATAGAGCTCCTTCTCTACAGTCACAGGTGAAGAAAGATGGAGGCAAAATTGATAGCAGAGCCTAGAGGAACTAAGTTCCAATTCTCTGCAACTCAGAACAACAAGTGGAGGTCTCAAGTTAAGGCATGATAGAAGGCTTTAAGCCCTGTTTTAAAAAGTTTATAAAGAGGATGATAGTCTATAGGAGAATCCAGAGATTTTTTTTAGAATACTTATAAGCCTTTGAATATAAAAGGGAATAATCTATTAAAGAAGAAAAATAAAAATCTTGGGGAAATATTTAAGAAAAAATTCCTCAAGATACTTGATAATGCTGAGATCAATGGAATAGTTAGCTTTAGAGGGAGGAAGGCTACTCCTTATTGTGAGTCTATGGGGTTCAGTTCACAAAGAGTCAGACATGACTTAGAGACTGAACAACAAGCAACAAAAGAAGACCATATTCTGGAAGCAAATAGAAATGAGGGAGCTTACACTGGTTGGTCTAGGTCTTTGAAATGAGACACGTATGCTAGCAGTGATGAAAGAGTTGGGAAGGAAGGATGGGTAGTGAGGTAGAGGAAGTATTAACATAGCACTGGGTCATTTTCCTTAGGACTTAATTCACAAACTCTCCTCTAATTCTCAGTTTTATCCATCTTAGCAAATGTTTACTTTCTACCCTGGTACATAAGACAAACATCTGAGAAGCAACTTTTATTTCTCCTTTTCCCTTACTCCTACATTCAATCCATTAAAAACATCATTTGGAGGCACTGCCTCCAAAATATATAGCAAATCCATCCATGTCTTTCCATCTCTACTAAAACTATCTTTCTCCAAATTGTGTCATCTCTCAGATTGGTCAACTCAACAGTCCCTGTTTGTCCTGCTTACCCTCTGGTCCTTTAATCCATTCCTAATCCTAAAACAATGTAATATTTTTTAAATGAAAATCAAATTATGTCATTCCTCCATTAAGATTTTCCTAATGACTTTTCATTGTTCTTACAATAAAACTGAAATTCCTACTTAACCACCAATCTTACAGTATTCTCCCTACCTTTGACTACCCTACCGACCTTCCATCTTTTTTCAGGCACACCAGGCTAACTCACAGTGCAACATCTTTGCATGTCCCATTCCTGCTAGTTGGAACATTCTTGCTATGACTTTTGTCTTACCAACTCTTTCCCATCTTCATGGATCAATTCTAAAGTAATCTTTTCAAAGAGATCTACCCCCCAGCACTCTTTCTAAAGGCACTCTTTCGCAAATACTTGCTTTTATATCACCTTATTTTATATTCTTATGTTAATGACCACTTTGGGACTTTTTCTTGTAAATGTACTTATTCATTTTATGCTTCCCTGCATTAAAATACAAGCCCCACATTAGTCAAGTTTTTTATTTGCTTAGTCACTATTCCTAGGGCCTAGATCAGTTCTTTGTAGGTAATGCTGCTGCTGCTAAGTCGCTTCAGTCATGTCCAACTCTGTGTGACCCCATAGACAGCAGCCCACCAGTCTCTCCCATCCCTGGGATTCTCCAGGTAAGAACACTGGAGCGGGTTGCCATTTCCTTCTCCAATGCGTGAAGGTGACAAGTGAAAGTGAAGTCGCTCAGTCGTGTCTGACTCTTCGGAACCCCATGGACTGCAGCCTACCAGGCTCCTCCATCCATGGGATTCTCCAGGCAAGAGTACTGGAGTGGGTTGCCATTGCCTTCTCCAAGTTGAATTTAGACATATTTAGAAAAAGTAACACATTAGATGCTGGGAACAGTCAAGGTAGGCCTGTTTTTGAAGAAGACACAGCTGAGGAGCCTTTATGGTATAAAAGCAACACTGAAGTTTTGGTTTTCTCTTCAATTTTAATAGTGATGTTGTCAGGAATAAGAGAGAACAAGGCAGTTAAAACACTTATTACAAACCCTGTTACCGGATTAATTATACTACTTAAGCTGTGCTTAATTGGCTCTATATAGTTGAACAGTTCATCTATATAATCCAGAATTTGTCTTTCAAATTTTTCTTCTATATTATTTTGTGAGTCTTTGTTTATATTATACCTATAATACCATAGGATCAGTCAAACCTTGCCCAGAATATTTCTCAAGCTTCAAAAGACTTATATTTAACTTATTGAATGCAGTGTGTCAGTAATTCTGATTTAAAATGAGGAATGAGATATCCTTTATAATATTCTCTTTTCTTCACTCTTACAGCCTTAACTAACCATATTTTTACTTCACATTGTTTTACCTTTAATGTCATTGCAGCAAATATACTTTATTGCTTGTTCATTTCATATAGCTCCTTTTCCTTTGGAATTTATTCTTCTCTAGTTTCTATTCTTGTATTTTTCTTGGTTTCTTGTCCTGTGAAATTGCAATAAACATAATCACTGCCTTCATGGTGAGAACACTATTTGTTAACAGATGGTAGGTTTTCAAAATTGAATTGTTTTAAATAGGAGATACTGAAAAAGGTAGTCAAATTTGGACTCTGCCTAAGATTGAAAAAGAAAGGTCATTTTTTTTCAAGATAAATCAAACTCATAAACAAAGTTACTGACTTCTAGAAGTATTAAGGAAGGCATGTAGAAAGCCATGGGAATTCAATTTGTCTCTCTCAGTTAATGGCTTTTGAACATTAGTCATTAGGTTTCTCTAATTTAAGTAATTTGTATAATGAAATTTCTGTACATAAAGTATTCCTAATAAGCATTATATCATTTATCCCAGAAGAATTTCATGTATGTAAATTAGTTCAAGTAACTCAATTCTACTTTGAGAAGGCAGGAGCAGGAGCTAGAAGCTAAGGGTGATATTGAAAGGAGAGATAAGCAGAAAATCACTACAAGGAGTGGAAGTCTAGAGGTGACTCTTTTGATCATTACCAGCCACCAGGCAATAGATTGAAGAAAATAAGAGGACCAGGGCTTTTAAAACATTTAATTTATATTAAATCTGTTTTCATCAGTATTCAGTTTGAAATTTTGCCTGGTAATTATTCTCCAGTAACTTCTTATAGGTATGCTTTTTAAACTAACTGTAAGATGCTTGAAATCAGAAAACATTATTTCACTATTTTATTAACCCTTTATTATAATCATTACAATTCCTGTAAGGACACACACTAACTGAAAACTGTGATTACATCTAGATATCTCTGGGGAGCTAATTCCACTTATTCTGTATTTTTTATTGTTTCTTTTTATTTTGAGTCAATTTTAGATTTACAGTAGAGTATGGACAGTTCATATATGCCTTTTCCTCAGATAATTTTAATGTTAACATCTTACATGATAAATTTAAATTATCAAAACTAATATAATTTTAGTACCATACTGTTAGCTAAGCTGCAGAGTTTATTCAGATTTTACCAAAATTTTTTGCTAATGTCTTCTGCCCCAGGGTCTAACATAAGAACCCACACTGCATTTTTAGATATCATGTCTCCTTGAAAATGAAAGTGTTAATTACTTAGTCCTGTCAGACACTTTGCGACCCATGGACTGTAGCCCACCAGGCTCCTCTGTTGATAGGATTTCCCAAACAAAATTATTGGAATGGGTTACCATTCCCTTCTCCAGAGGATCTTCCCAACCCATGGATCAAACCTGGGTCTCCTACGCTGCAGGCAATTTCTTCACTGTTTGAGCCACGGGGAAGCCCCATGTTTCCTTAACCTCCCCGAAACTGGATGGTTCCTCAGGTTTTTATTATCTAGTGATTTAGAAAAATAACAAGCCAGTTATTTTTCAGAATGTCCCTCAATATGAATTTGTCTGATATATTTCTCATGGTTAAAAAGAGGTAGAGCATAACTGGGAGGAATGCCACAGGTGTGATGTTTCCTTCTCAGTGCATCATATCAAAGAGCACATAATCTCAGTATCTTTTATTACTGATAACCTCTTGGTCAAGGTGGAGTCTGCCAAATTTCCCCACTATGAAGTTACTAGATCTCCCTTTGAAATTAATACATATTTAATTTTGAACTGTCTCTTTGAGAGACTTTACCCATTAAATTTAGCTTTCACTGGTGGATCTTGTTTGCACCAATTACTACTGCAATGTTCTAATGAAATTTTTCTATTTCTCTCAGTCTACCTATACTTAGTAATTAGAATTATTCCTCCCCAAGAAAGAATTGTCCCTTCTCCTTGACTATATATGTCTGTCTCTATGTACATTTTTATTTAGAATGAGTGTATTTAATTGTATAGGCTCAATGATAATTATTTTGTTTGGGTTAATATCTATTATTATTTGGTCCAACTGTGCCATCAGTTTTGGTTGGTTTCTGTGCCCCTTTGATTTTTTTTTAATGCATCCTTATTTTCTGGCACTGCAATATGTTGTAGGTTCATCCTGCATATATATATTTTTTTGCCCCACCTTAGAAGCAATCATTTCCCCAAGGAGCCCAGACTCTGTTTATCAGATAACAGTTGCCAGAAAACAAGCTCTGTTCACTAGGAATACCCCCTGCTTCTGAACTGTTATTATTTATAGACACTTTCAAGTGCCTTAGCTTAAGTAGAGCTAAGAATACATGTATCTACACAAACTTATATATAAGAGTTTATACTGGCATCTCCCACCCCAAGCCAGCATCATTCTAGTTTTCCTTCCTTTATTATTTGTGACTTCTTTCTCTGACAGAAATGATATTTTCATTTTCTACAATTTATGTATTTATATAATCACACTAGTAAATATATAAAGTAACTTCAAAAGTGTGTCTATAAGAACCAACCAAACTTCCCAACTAGGGTACAATGGTTATGTACAGTTTGCTTTTAATCTTACTGTATCAAGTCAAAATATTGTTTAAAAAGCTTTCTTTTCCATTTATGATTCTTTCTTTGTTTCTTTGTTCAGCTCTAGGTAGAAAACCAGGGCTTTGTGGGTTGATAATTAATGTGCCTATACAAAACTCATTGATCCGCTTGGCCCAAACTAATACAATCCTAAGTCTTTGTCTACCATTATTCACTTTCGGGTAGATGTGAAGTAGATGCTCTTTTCTTCAATGCTCTTAAAGAATCGGTGTCAGTCACAGATTAGCACTAGAACCCAAAAATTATTCTTCTAAACTAAAAGTACCTTACTTTTATTTAGAACAAGGTTTGCCTGGCACAGGTTGGAATGAACAGAATAGCCAGCCAACTTTTCATCTACAGCAGGGGTTCTCTAAGGATGGACCCTGAGCAATAGTATCCACATTATCTGGAAACTTGTCAGAAATGCAGATTCTTAGGCTGTATACTAGACTTACTACATCAGAAACTGGAGGTAGAGCTTATCATTCTTCACATTAACAAATCTTCCAGGGTATGCATGCTGAAGTCTGGGAAACTTTACCCTATCCAACTAACCCAGTCTCTTTAGGATATTTTGCTCTACTGAAAATTTGGGCCCAGTTTAGAACCAGAATCAATTTCTGATCCATATGGCTCATTGTCATCTAAACAGTGTAGATATAAACCTACTCATCTCTTTGGAATATAGCAATTTAAAGATTTTCAAAACTTGATGCAGAATTACAGAATCTCTCAGGGGCAATGATAGAGTAGATTTGTGCTTCTTATACTATAAAATGAAAGGGTACCATCTCTGGATCTTGTTAATAGGCTGATTCTGAGTCAGTAGGCTTGGAGTAGGGTCTGAGATCCTGCTTTTTGATAATTTCCCATGTGATGCTGCTGGTCCCTTCATATCTTCTCTCTGATGTTTCAGTCTCTTAGCAACCTCCTCAGAAATTAGACAAAAAAGGTTATGTCCTTGATACCTCCAGCTCATTTCATCTTTGAACAGCTCTGGGCATTATGTATTGCCTCTGTCATTCCACATCTCACATCCAGATCTCTCTAAGAATTCTGGTTCTACATTTATCTTTGGACCTTAAAAGTCAAGAGTCAGATGAAATGTAACAGAAGATTGAAAATACATTAAAATTATATGAAAGACCTCAAAGTTACCCAGAATTACTGAGGCTGATCAGTGCAGTGAGATTTTCAAGGTAAAATTTTTAGAAGATATTTCCCCACTTAGGAATTGTATATTGGAAAATGGCAGGCACAGATAGGCCAGGGACACCTATAAGGACAATTATTCATAGTGTTAACTCACTTCAAACCAAGCTTTACTCAGATGTAAGACTGTTACAAATGTATCAAAAATCAAATTGGGTGTTATTATTTGAAAGTTGTATGGTTATTATTGGTAAAAGGTGACTTGATACTCGAGACCAAATTCTTCTTAGACCTTTTCAACAGTATCTTCCTAATTATCTCCATTCTACCCAGTATTGATTATTCTCTCTTTTGTGTAACTTTATACATTGCTCATAGCTATTCGTACTCATCTCTTAGTGCAGGCATAGCTGTAAGCTTCTAAGATCTTGCTCCTCCAAGTATGGCCATAGACTAGCAGCAATAACTGGAAGTCTGTCAGGGATACAGACTCCAACATCCCACCCTGGCCATCAGAGTTAAAATTTGAATTTTAATAAAATTCCTCAGATGATTAAAATGCTCACTAGAATGTGAAAAGTGCTGCTTAAAGAGAAAACTAAAGTGAATTACTCATTTTACTATCCTCATCTTAAAGTTTGGAATGGAGTCTGCTCCTTTAGAATAATTCTTGAATGATGTGGAATGAATTCACTAATATCATTTAAATTTCTATAAATAATTAAATCTGTTTAAAATAAACAGCTCTAAATAGGAACAAGATACTCAAAATAAGAAGAATGATGGGACAGCACAAACAAATTCAAATATGGTTTTCGAAGAACTCAGTGAAGGGCAAATAAACACAGTTATAATTTAGGGGTCACAAATTTTCAAACTCTTCTTTGTACTAACCCTATCAGAGTAAATGCATGGGTGTGTGTTCTCAGTCACTCAGTACTGTCTGACTCGTTGTGACCCCATGAACTGCAGCCCACCAGGCTCCTCTTTCCATGGAATTTTCCAGGCAAGAATACTGGAGTGGATTGCCATTTCCCTCTCTAGAGGATCATCCCAACCCAAGGATTGAATGCATGTCTCAGATTATTTAACTGCACCACCTGGGAAGCCCAAGCTCTAACATTTAATACTGACCTATATACTATAGAATACCACATCTGTCCAATGATATTCATAATAGTCTGGCATATTCCTCCCCCAGAATGACATGCGATCATAATCTTTAAAATAATAACTATAATTATAATGTTTACCCAAGAAGGGAATGGCACCCCACTCCAGTACTCTTGCCTGGAAAATACCATGGATGGAGGAGCCTGGTAGGCTGCAGTCCATGGGGTCGCTAAGAGTAGGACACGACTGAGTGACTTCACTTTCACTTTTCCCTTTCATGCATTGGAGAAGGAAATGGCAACCCACTCCAGTGTTCTTGCCTGGAGAATCCCAGGGACGGGGGAGCCTGGTGGGCTGCTGTATATGGGGTCGCACAGAGTCGGACACGACTGAAGTGATTTAGCAGCAGCAGCAGCAGCATAATGTTTGCAGAAATGCTTTGGAAAATTATTGTGTTTTACAGACATTAATTCATTTAACTCTTACAGTCATATTAAGAAGTAAGCACTATTCTTGTTCTTATTTTACAGAGGGAGAAACAGATTTATAGAAGTTAAGTGACTTAAGAGCCACTAGCTGAACACAGTTTTGACTGATTTCACAGACTCGGTTCTTAACTACTGCAACAAGAAATTGTTATTTGAGAAAATACTAGGCATGTGTAACTGCATGTGTTTCCAGAAGAAAGAGCATGAACTCTGTCATGCTAGAAGTCTTCTTTTCAATCCTAACACAATGTACCAACAGTGTGGGCTTGGGCAAATTATCTAAACTGTCTGTCTTATGTCTTTTACCTAGAGCTAAAAGTGAATACGTACTTACAGAGCATTGAAAGATTAATCACAACTTGTGATAGAAGCCAAACTAGGGAAGGCTATTATTATTTATTATTATTAATAATATCATATTAAATAGCTATACCTTAAAATCAAAGTGAAGAGCCCCAGAACAAAATGATATAAGAAATCTAATGTGATCAGGGTTGAAAAATCCAGACAGATTTCATGGGGAGCTCTTGGAAATTATCCATTTCTACCTATGGTAACATAAGAAAGCAAAGGCAATGTACTAATAAGCAAAAACAATTGCCCTTTATAACCTGAAAGCATTTCGACAAATAACATAGTCGAAATAAATAGTCCTTCAACTCAGTTTCCCCTCATCTTAACCCTCAATTATAATGATCCACAATGCTATATTTTATAGAAGGATGCATTTCATAAAAAGTAATATAATATGTATTTCCAGTGAATTGGTGCTTGTTAAAAATAAACAACTAACTCTTTGATGAATTAATGTACGTTCCTTTTTGTTCTGAAGTATAAGTTTCAAAAGTCATAGGTATTTCCTGTTGAGTAAAATAGAGGATAATACAATTGGTGACTATTTTGAACATTGTTTAATATATTATGCATTATAACTTCTGAAGTTAAAAGATGCATTATGCGGACTTGGTAAATGTGCAAAATTGTTCAGTGGTTTGTTTAGCTATCCTTTAGACATACTGTTCAGTTATTTATAATGTATTATAAGTAAAAAGAACAGAAAGTAGACTTCATGGTAAAATTAAGTCAAGCCAGCCAGCCAAGCCAGCAAACTCAACTGAATAGTGTTATCTTGTTCTAGGTTAAGTGTACATACAGAATGTGTACCAGATCTCAAATGGGAAGTGGAGGCAGAAGACCAGAAAAAGTAAATATAAAAACTATAGAGCAAGGAAAAATAAAAAGTGTGTGTGTGTGTGTGTGTGTGTGTGTGTGTGTTTTCTCACTAGAAATTATAGTCTTTCAGAGTTCAGTTCAGTCAGTCATGTCCGACTCTTTGCAACCCCACAGACTGCAGCAAGCCAGGCTTCCCTGTCCATCACCAACTCCTGGAGCCTACTCAAACTTATGTCCATTGAGTTGGTGATGCCATCCAGCCATCTCATCTTCTGTTGTCCCTGTTTCCTCCTGCCTTCAATCTTTCCCAGCATCAGGGTCTTTTCAAATGAGTCAGCTCTTTGCATCAGGTGGCCAAAGTATTGGAATTTCAGCTTCAACATCAGTCCTTCCAATGAACACCCAGGACTGATCTCCTTTAGAATGGACTGGTTGGATCTCCTTGCAGTCCAGGGGATTCTCAAGAGTCTTCTCCAACACCACAGTTCAAAAGCATCAGTTCCTTTGCACTCAGCTTTTTTTATAGTCCAACTCTCACATCCATACATGACTACTGGAAAAACCACAGCTTTGACTAGACAGATCTTTGTTGATAAACTGACATCTCTGTTTTTTAATTTGCTGTCTAGGTTGGTCATAACTTTTCTTCCAAGGAGCAAGCGTCTTTTAATTTCACGGCTGCTGTCACCACCTGCAGTGATTTTGGAGCCCCTCAAAGGTAAAGTCAGTCACTATTTCCATTGTTTCCCCATCTATTTGCCACTATCTTAGTTTTCTGAATGTTGAGTTTTAAACCAACATTTTCACTCTCTTCTTTCACTTTCATCAAGAGGCTCTTTAACAGGGTTAATTCAGGCCAGACTGCCTGGGTTCTTTGTCTGATCTCTCCACTCTCTAGCTATATGGCCCATGGCAAAAAAAGAAATGTTAAACTTGTCATCTATAAAATGAGGCTTATGGACACCTACCTCCATAGGGCTTAGCTATTCAAGTGATATACTTAATGTTTTCAAAGAAGCCTTTCTGGTTCCTGTAATGAGTATAGCACATTGCCATTTCTTTCTACTCTGCCTTACTTTTCTTCATTCCCTGACATTTATCATTACCTGGTATATTAACTAATGTCAGCTTCTTTATTATTTCTCTCAAATGGGAGTCCAATGATGGCAGATAATTTTCCTCCCTACTATATTCCAAGCGTCTAAAAACTGGCCATGCACATGGAAAACAATTAATGGTGTTCATACCAGTTATTATTAGACAAATGTATTTATTTGTAAAACATATACATTGTTATCGTTGTTTAGCCACTAAGTCTTACCTGACTCTTTGCTACTCCATGGACTATAGCCCGCCAGGCTCCTCTGTACATGGGATTTCCCAAGCCAGAATACTCGAGTGGGTTGCTATTTCCTTCTCCAGGGAATCTTCCCAACCCAGGTATTGAACCTGCATTTTCTGCATTGGCAGTCAGATTCTTTACCACTGAATCATCAAGGAAGCCCAAAATATACACTAACATTTTAAAAAATCACAGAATACTTGTTCATTCATCAAAAATGTCATTCAGCTTCAAAACTGAACTCATCATTTTGAATTGATGAGTAATGAGAACAAAATTATCGGTTTATAGCCAACTGAATTTTATAATGATTTTCTTCCCTTACTTGCATGGCATTTTCATTTTAGCCATAAACATATCTAAAGGGCACGCTGCTGCTGCTGCTGCTCAGTTGCTTCAGTCGTGTATGACTCTGTGTGTCCCCATATATGGCAGCCCACCAAGCTTCACCATCCTTGGGATTCTCCAGGCAAGAACACTGGAGTGGGTTGCCATTTCCTTCTCCAATGCATGAAAGTGAAAGTGAAAGTGAAGTTGCTCAGTCGTGTCCAATTCTTAGCAACCCCATGAACTGCAGCCCACCAGGCTCCTCTGTCCGTGGGATTTTCCAGGCAAGAGTACTGGAGTGGGGCGCCATCGCCTTCTCCATCTAAGGGGCATAAACTGAACTTATTCAAACAAAATACCAAAGACAGCTTCACCCAGGCTTTTATTTAAGGTTCACTTGGTTATGAGGAACAACAGAAATTATGACGGTTTACTTAAGAATAGAAATAAAAGAATGTAGGCTGTTCATTGGAAGGAACTGGAATATCTCCCAGAATCCTAATAATAGCTACTACTTGCAGGGCATCCACAATGTTCCAGGCACCATTCTAAGCTCTTTATATAATTACCTCATTTCATTTTCCCATGAGCTCTATATAGTATCTACAGTTATTATATGCCTTTTACAGATCAATAAACAGTTGTACGAAGTTATATAATCTTTCCAAGGTCACAAGTTAGTAAGTGACAGATCTAGAATTCAAATCCGGACAGCCTGACTCTCGGCCCTGTGCTTTTATACCTTCTGCCATACTGCATCCCAGATGCTCATGAATAGTGTATGTCTGGGCTGCAGGGAGAGAATGTGCTTAAGTGGCTCCAGGGAGCTCATGTTGTTTCTAGGGTCCTGACATTAAAATGACTCAATCCGGTGACTGTCAGTTTCAAGTTCTTAGAAAATTTCAGGGTCAATGGTTGTGGTATGAAGCCTTCCTGACAGAAGAGTTATTTACTATAAACCAAAGAGCCACTTTAAGAATTATTTAATATATAAGGTGTAAAATATTAAGGATATGATCTATAGATTCAGACACAGAGAAACATTAATAAAGAGAGAAGACAAATTCCATTTAATTTGTGTGACAAGTTTTACTTTTATATATTATTACATTAATTTTACCTATGAGAAAACGAAGGGTAGATAGAGTAATTCACACAAAAATCCTAAGACTTAGTAAATAGCATAGCTGTGCTTTCTATACACATCTAATGGCACCAAATCCATGCTTTCTCTATTAGACTATAATCCTTCCTTTTTTTGCTTGGCTAAAAGTTGGTTCACAAGAAATAGAAAAAGAGTGTAAAGATGGTATATGAAAATTTTAATAAATCCTCTTATGTGGTCTATAATGACAATAAACAGAAAATACACAGTAAATTCAGGACTTCCCTCATATTGTCTAAACATTTCAAAAGACTCTTCAAACACAAAATTATGTAATTTTCAAGCTCCCTACTTGTTTGTCTAAAGTCTCATCAATAGCTCTATAACCTGCTAATTAAGAAGTTAAGGACTGAATCAAGAAAGATATTATGAAAAAGGAAATGAAACAAATGAATAATGGAAATGCTCAAGAGCCCATGTAACACATATTGTTCATTAAATTCCATTTCTACTCTAGATATTGAAATGACAGACTATCACTGCTGAACATGACTATAGAAAAAATTTATTAATTCCTTTGAAATAGCATATCTGTTTGTAAGAAACTTGTTTTAATAAGAGATGGGGGAAAATTCATCACCTTTCTCTTTCTCCAAAAATTAAAGCAATTGAAAATAGGCATGAGAAAAAGATAAGGTTCAAACTACCAGCTGCATTACCACTAAAACTGACTTACATAGTAGATTTGTCTTGATATGGAAAATGGCATCTCTATTTCTGCCATTTTACTTGAAATTATTTATCCAGTTTTCAGCAGTTGCTGGACATGGGCATGTCCTCAATCACTTCTACTTCCTTTACCAAAGAAAAAAGAAGACACAAGGAAAGTTTATACATGGAGTTTATAAGAGAGAACAAAGCAGAGGCTCACTCATGACAATAATACATGGTATTTCTCATTAATATTAGCAAGAGCTACTTCCCCTTGGAGATACACATTAAGGAAGAAGCAAGATGGTTGGAATATTTCTTGTCACTGGTTCTAAGTTAAGAGGAACTATTCTGTGTCCCATACAGAGATGATTCAGTAATTTTCCTGTTTATTTATCCACCAATCCATTTATCCACACATTCATCTATCCATGAATCTATGTATTTATGAATCTATGAATCTCTTTCTCTATTATGCAGTCCCAAGGCCTAAAAAAGTGCATAGATATTTTTAAGTATCAAACCTAATCCTCCAATGTAAAACGATTATGACCAAATATTAAAAATACTAACTAGAAATACATGTGTGGAAAGAAATATAAGTGAACATTTAAGGCTGTATTTCAGAGACTTCAAGTCTCCCTTTATTGAATATAAATCTATGCTGCAGTCATTCAGAGCAGGTGCAAATTATTTTAGGTATTATGTCTTTCAAATATTTAGTGATTTGCAAATTTCATTTAGAAGTGAAAATAGTCTACCCCAGGAAGAAAGGAAGTACATGACAGAATAATGATTATGTAATTAACTTCTCTAGGACCCTTGACTCATTTCAAACAAATATTTTCAATATCACACTAATATATAAGCACAGCTTCACAAATTAAAAAATATGTGATGTATCAGTTAGATGGGATAGATGCTCTGACAGATGAATGTTTGTCTGTGAAACAGAGAAGATGCTATAAACATTTGAAGCTTCATTTTCAAAAACAAGATTGGGAGTCTGCTTAACTCCTAACTGTTCTATGCCTAGCCACTTAATTATGTCCAACTTTGCGACCCCATGCACTGCAGCCCACCAGGCTCCTCTGTCCGTGGGGGTTCTCCAGGTAAGAATACTGGAGTGGGTTGCCATGCCCTCCTCCAGGGCATCTTCCCAATACAGGCATCAAACCCAGGTTTCCCACATTGCAGATGGATTCTTTACCATCTGAGCCACAGGAAAGCCCATGATTACTGGAGTGGGTAGTCTATCCCTTCTCCAGGGGATTATCCCAAACCAGGAATCAAACTAGGGTCTCCTACAAGCAAGCAAATTCTTTACAAATTGAGCTACCAGGGAAGCCCTTAACTCATAACTAACATCTCACAATCCACCTTAAACTGGGCATGTGTGAATGAATGGGGAAATGCTTAGAGAGAGATGTTTAGAATTATTTTGCTGCTATTGCTGCTTAGGATATATCAAACTCTCCTCCTGTGGCAATTTTCTTTTTATTTATCTCCCTCTCAGAACTTCCTCCTATTAGGAATTGAAGGGTGAAGTTTTTTTAGGAATCATATAACATTAAAGATATTTTTCCCTAGACTTCCAGAAACTTTTCATAAAATTTTAGGGGAAAAGCTTCGCTTTCTTGATCCTCAGTGAACAAACAGAAGAAATATTATATTATTTCAATAAAATTTTTTATTGAACACTCCCCTATGTTATAGCATAGCTAGCTATATTCCATGCTGTTTCTGAGAAGTATGGTCAGGAATTCACCACCCATAGCATCACAATCTGAAAAGAAAATGCTGTATAACATTGTGCCAATAGCTTAAAATGCCATATTGTACACTCAAAAATTTGTTTAAGATGGTCCTCAAGAGTTCTTACTAAGTAAAAAAAAATATATATATATAGGAAATGCTCATCATTAATTCCTCTAATACAGTGCTCCTTATCCAAGGATAAATTTCAGATTTAAGAAACTTTTATGAAAGTACAGAATACACATGCCTAGGCTCAATACCTGGGAACCCCGTAGGAACAAAGTTATGTCTAATTTGATAAAAGCTATCCAGTGTAGCTATCATGCTAATCTTTGGTTGGGAACAATTTTTCTAGAAAGCATGAAATTTATAAAGCCCAGAGAAAAGAATGTAATAAATATTACATTTATTGCAGCTATCTTTCTTCCCTGTGCCTCCTGACCACAGAGCATACACTTGAACTGATTATGTGTCAGGTTTCACTTTCTTAGAGTAAACTCTTTCTTATGTCTTGCTTCTTTGCTTAACATCAGACTTCTGTCCTCTGCTTCCAGTTAAAGTCACTTTTCAACATCATTTTGAGAGTACATGTTGCTCTTTCCTGCTGAGCATTCTAAAAGCAGAGCATTTTTTAACAAACAGATCTTTCAAAGAGTATTTTCAAAGCCTGAAACTGGTGTGCTCTCAGCTGCCCCCATCTGCTGCTGTTCCCTGGATAGAACGACCTCTGTCACTTCACAGTGAGTTCCATATGCCCAGAGGGCACTTGCTCTCCACCCCATTCCCTGAAATTGCAAAACAGAACCCATGATTCTTTCCTTAAGTGTCTGTCAAAAGAGTGTCATCTGGGGTAGAATCCTTCATTTTGCCACACTTTCTCTCTCACTGCAGCATGGTTAGCTTCCGTGCCTCCATCTACTAAATGCCACTATTCAATGTGAAATCCAAAATGTCTCCACCTATTTTTAAAGCCAGTTAGCAGAGCGTTCGTGCATGCTCAGTTGTGTCTGAATCTGCATTCCTTTGGACTGTAGCCCACCAGGCTCCTCTGTCCATGAATTTCCCAGGAAAGAATACTGGAGTGGGTTCTCATTTTCTTCTTCAGTGGATCTTCCTGATACAAGGATGGAACCCACATTTGGCAGGTGGATTCTTTACCAGTGAGAAGACAAATTAGCAGAGTAGCATCACTCAAATTTAGAACCACTGTTCATGAATCTAAAGGACTTGGAAGTCCCCTAAAATTCTCTTAACATCTCCCTAAAGAGGACAAGAGACACTCATTTGAATTAGATTCTAGAAAAGTCCTGGGTACTATTAGGTATTTTTAATATATGAATTCTATTAAGAACATAAGATACACACAAGTATAAACATTTCTCAATATGCTTTCTCCTTGAACAGTAAGAACTTTCAAAAAGAATTTTGTTTTAGGTACAAATCTTCATTATATAGTAATAAAAAATATGTAGGCTGATGCAGGCTGAACAAAATATTTCTTAAACTGGAAAAATTGTAAAATAGAAATAAGAAGGAAAAAACCACCAACTGCAAAAGTAACCTATTTTCAAACCCTTTTTAAAAAGCAAGGAAACAACATTTTTAAAAGTAGGCACCATCAACTGACGAATGGATAAGAAAGCTGTGGTACATATACACAATGGAATATTACTCAGCATTAAAAAAAAATTCATTTGAAGTAATTCTACTCAGATGGACGAAACTGGAGCCCATTATCCAGAGTGAAGTAAGCCAGAAGCAAAAACAACAATACAGTATATTAACGCATATATATGGAATTTAGAAAGACGGTAACGAGAACCCAACATGCGAGACAGCAAAAGGAACGCAGATGTATAGAACAGACTCGTGGACTTTGTGGATGAGGGTAAGGGTGGGATGATATGGGAGAAGGGCATTGAAACATGTTAATTATCATATGTCTAATCAATCGCCAGCCCAGGATTGATGCTCGGGGCTGGTGCAGCGAGATTTCCTGGGGGGGAGGGAGGAGGGAGGGGGGTTCTGGAGGGGAAGCATATGTAAACCCATGGTGATATCATGTCATTGTATGGCAAAAACAATAAAATAAATAAATAAATAAAAATTTAAAAATTAAAAAATAAAAAATAAATAAAAGTAGGCACTTGTGGTCTTAGTGTATATATTACATTCACTATGCTTTCAAAGTTTTGCCTGGGCTATCATAGCTTCGCTTCAAACAATTATTTAATTTCTGTGTTGTAATAGCAATGTGAAGCTACTGAAAGAGAATGTAATTAAGTGACTAATATAGGCCTTTGAATGGGCTGTGTCCCAGAGGGCAATTCAGAATGGGTGACTGTTTCTTTATCCCAAGAGGAAAAGACAACAGCATGCTGAGATTACATACATTCCATGAGAAAGATACCATTTTGGATTATTTCAAGTCCTCCTGGTATCATCTTGAAGTGCCAGGAAAAGAACTTGAATGAAAATTGTGATGTGGGCACATGCTCAGTCATGTCCAGTTCTTGCGACCCCATGGACTGTAGCCTACCAGGCGCCTCTGTCCATAGGATTTTAAGAACAAACATACTGGAGCCAGTTGTCATTTCCTCTCCCAGGGGATCTTCTTGACCCAGAGGTCCAACCCATGTCTCTTATGTCTCCTGCATTGGCAGACAAATTCTTTACCGCTAGTGCCACCTGGGAAGCCCCTAAATGAAAACTGGTAAGTCTTTTATCTCTGGTTCTCAGACCTTGATAAACTGAACTTCTCTGCAATTGCTCTAATATAGTGTTTTTCCTTCTTTCTCTCTCTCTTTTTTCCTTATTATCCCCACCCAACTAAGGAGCATTTAAAATTTTCTCTAGGTTTTAACTCATTCTCCAACCAGTTTACTCAGATTCAATAGGCAAGTACATTCTCATTGAAATTAAAGAAATTCCATAGGAGTTTCTAATTTGTACCCTTGGTTCAGAAACACTATATCTTAAGACAGTGAAACTTCCTATGTCTCACATTCACCTGGAAGCTTTGAAAGATAGGAAATTTCTGGGCACCATCCTGAGTTTCTGATTCTATAATACGGAATGGGGCTCAAAAATTTGCATTCCTAATCATTTCCCACGTGATGTTGATATTGTTTGTCCAAGGACTACACTTGTCCTAAAATTCAAGTTTTAAGAACTTGTAACGCTTCTTAAAAAATGCAGCCCTTGGCAGCCTGTTAGAAAGATATTTTCTGGGAGATTGTTGAAATGCAGTCATGGGCCTGCCTCAGACTCACTAAATTAGTCATCCTACTTTTTAAAAAAATGTGTTTATTTTCAATTGAAGGATATAACATCTACTTTTTAATAAGATCCCCAAGTGACTCAGGTGCACATCGTGACTGAAGAAGAATTGGTCTAAGGTTTCTTGAAATTTCTATGATTTGAATTTTGACAATGAGCTATCAAGCTTGCTAAATACCAGCATACATTTTACCAATATACTACAAAACAGCAATTAGCTTTTATATTTTATTTCCTTAAAATTTAACTTGTATTAAAATATAATAAAATATTATAATCCTTACACTTTTCTTTTGCCTCTCCATTATTTCCTGACCTGATATTCTGACATAATTTAATTTTATCTTGAAGTCCTTAAAAACTGTTTCTTCCACAACATGGCTTCCGGCACACACATGAGGTTCTGCGTAAATGACTCATCCATTCAGGTTGTTCCTGCTGTGCCTTGGAGTGCATTTATACTTTGTGTTGGTGCTTTTATCCTTTCTCCGTCTACTTCCTGCTGGGGTGTTTAGGAAGATGAGCTCATAAAATTAGTGTATATATAAGATATTGCTAAGAAACTCTCCTATAGCAAATATTTCATAACATTTAGCAACAATGAGTTCTCTTTCTTCTGCCTTCCACCTCCTTCCAGAACTAAGAACATAATTGTCTAAATTTCCCTAAAAATAGGTGTGTATAACGTTGTGTAGAATATCACATTTCTTATTTTATCTACCAGTTTTCACTGTTGGCCGATTTCCTAGAGCACTTATGGTAATTTTGGTGGTAGATGCAGGAGACTGGTTCAACCAGTGTGCCGGGAAGATCCCCTGGAGAAGGGAATGACAACCCACTCCGGCATTCCTATCTGGAGAATCCCATGGACAGAGGAGCTTGGCAGGCTACATTTCATAGCATCAGTCAGAGTCGGACACAACTGGAGTGACTTAGCATATAGCATACATCAGTGGAATTAAACTCTCACAAAATAAATGTAATACATACTAGTTTAATGGATTTGTAGCCAAAGCTCCTGTGCTTTTTCCTGCAGTCTCACCTTCACACCTCATTTTTAAATGTTACCTCTCCTGCAGAGCTGGACCAGGTTGAGTGAGGAATTTGCACAGCCTGGAGAGCAAGTACCTCCTTAAAAACCATGTTCTAGATTGCTCACTCATCTCCCCCTTATCCCACCCTGATGTTCCGTATTAGTTATCTGTTGCTGTGTCACAAATTACCCTCAGTCTTAATGGTTTAAGACAAGCAATATTTCTTATTGCACAGTTTCTGTGGCTCAGGAATCCAGGTACAGCTTAGCCAGCACTTGCACCTCAAAGTCCCATATCAGGTTGACATTAAGGAGTCAGCTGGGAGCTGTAATTATCTCCCAGCTTGACTGGGAGACCTGGACTCCAGATTTACATGGTATTCATTCAGTCTTCATGGGTTGAAGAGCTAAGGGCTTCAGTTCCTTGCTACTGTCAGCAGGAGGCCTCTTCAGTTCCTTGCCATATGGGATTCTCTGTATAGAAGTTTACAACACAGTAGCTTGCTTCTTCATAGTGAGCAAACAAGTAGAAGTAGAGAGAGTGAGAGCAAACAAGAGAGAAACGACAGGCTTATATAACATAGTATTGACAGTGACATCATATCACTTTTGTTATGCTCTATCTACTAGAAGCAAGGCAGGAGGTCCAGTACCCACAAAAGGAAGGGACTGCAAAAAAACGTGAACATCACAGATCACTGGAGTCATCTCAGAAGTCTCCTTACCTCTTTGTCTCTCTCATGCTCCTTAGAAAGCAACCCCTTGATCTCTTTCTTCTGGTACTTCATATCTTCCTCCTCCCTCACCTCCCATCCCTCTTCCTCCTTTTGCTTCTTTTTCTGATCCAACATATATCATCATGCTTTGCAAAATGGGGAAAAAATGTTTATTGGTAAATGGATTGTAGTTTCATTATTTTGTTATTTATTTGAAAGATGTTAAGTTCTCTAATATTGTCAAAGAAATGAGAAAGCAGGCCTTGCCATCTGGGAGCTGACTTGGCATTACCAGATAGTCCTTGGTATTGCTAGAAATGGCCCAGGACTCAGAACTAGCACAGTGTTCTTCTGTTGAACATAAAAATTTCACAGGACATCATCAGACAAGACATCCAATGACTCTTATAGAACAAGAGTAAAAAGACCATTGTCCAAACTATAAAAATGACCAAATATCCCTCTATTCTGGTTGATTATAAGCAACTGATGCATTTTTACCAATTACATCTCTAGCCATGCTTCAACTTCTCATTTTCTAAATAAAAGTTGTTATGATAGCCAATCATAGAATTACCTTAATTTCCTTACAGCATCCAATCCAGTATAAATCTTCATGATTATTAGCACCATCAGAAGTAGATTACCTTCCTTGTATTTTCAATCTATTGTTGGATATAAATTTTTCATAAAAATTGCTCTTCAATTAAATTCCATATCTATAATCAGATTTCTCTGAACTTTAGGTCCATCATACATAAAGGAAGAAAAGTTGGAGTTTAAAAAAAAAACACACTGGTGTTAGGCAGCCTGTTTTTATTAATACTGGAATGGATAATAAATTGACTTCACTATAGTTAGGCATATAAATAGTTAAAGGAAAGCATAATAATGCCATTGTTTAAGGACATCTTTTATTTATTAATTTTCAATTTCATTAAGTTTTATTAGACTTTTTTAAAAAACCATTTGTTGAGCAACCAGAATGTAAATAGATAATTCTAGGCATTTGTCTTTATAACAGAGAGAAATTGAATCTATAACTCAATAATTTTAAGTTCATCAGTCATTATAAATTTTTAAATTAAATTTACCTACTCTTTCAAATGTTAAATTTCTTAAATTGTAATGGGAATAAGTTTACATCTGGTAAATATCCCTTGTACTTTCCTTTCTTATTTGAAACAGAAGTAGGTGGTTAAGAAAAAAAAAACCTATAGAAAGACAGTAGAAAGGAAGAAAAGAAAAACATATATTCAGTATACAACAGCAAACACTTCCTATAGAGAGCCAATAGTGATGTTCTATGGAGAAATTTAACTTTTTGGTGGGGTGAGAAGTGGGAGTAGCATGCTTGCTTTTCATTTTGTTTTTGCTTTTAAAAACCCAGTCATGAATTTATCTTTCCTCTATCATAGTAGCAGAAGATTACAGCACCAATGAAAACAACCAGAGAATGATCAAAAATCATTCAAGAGAATGATCAAAAATGTTAGCCATATTATTCTGGGACACATGGTAGATGGTGGAAGAAAAAGCAGATTAAATCTATCCACTAGACTTTAAGAATGATTTCCAAAATGTTCCAATCAAAAGTAAGCATGCATCCACAGGTTAGAATTTGAAAATGGAAGAAAATCAAAAGATCTCTAAAACATAAATCTAATTAGATGTGAGCAAATGATGCTAATGAAGGGGAAAATGTGGATGTGATATCTTGAAAGTCATCAATAAGACAGTTCTAGCAGGCCCACGTTTAAGAGGAGTAAGTAGAAAAAGTAGACGGAGAAAAAGACACATAATGTAGGATGAATATAGGAGAGGCGCAGATGTCTCAGAATAGTTTCTAGAAATAGAAATCCTAGAATAACCCAAGCTTGTGAAAAAAGGTAAAGGCAAAAGAATGGTATTTTTTTCCTTATGCTTGGAGGAATAAAACAGGAAGGAGTATAACCATTGCTTAGTACAGATGATATCACGTGCTGGATGACAAAATGAGAAACTTTTCAAATTTTGTTTTTATCATCTTCTTTATTTATTCTTAAATAGATGATTTTCAGACCAAAAAGTTTAGAATCAACTTTAGAGTAAGAGAAAAGTTTCAAAAATAAGTAGTTTGTAGCAGGAGCTCCTGATATTCCTACAGCTGGTGACAAATCCTAAAAAGTCTTTGAAAATGTATTTTATCATTTCATGTGGTCCTCGCATTTATAATATTTTCTTAGTAATTTAATTCTGCTTATTTTATTATTCAAAGCAAAAATCTCTATGTTGCATAACTATATTTCAGTGCTTAGTTGTATATATTTTTGTCTCTATTTGTGAATAGGTAATTTATCAATTTAAAGCTATTGCTTGGCTTATGACATCAGTTTTCTTGTTTTGTGTCTGAAATACCATTTGTTATTCCTTCATTTTTTTTTTTCATAAATGGTAACCACCTAGTCAATCTACTTTAGGCTTCACATAGATCAATTTTATGAGCCAGTATAACTCACATACACCTTCTCTTAAACAAATACTCTAGAACTGAAACATCATGTCTGGGATTTAATGTATAAGAATCTTTCAGTAGACTGAATTAAATTTATTTCTGTTACAGCTTTGGTTCCTATGTATAAACTGAAATTGGAATATTATGCATCAAAATATGTTTCATCAACTCCATTCCATGCAACAGAGAGAAACTGTGATCCAAAGACCTTGCCACAATTTCTTCTTTGAAACCATCTTGACTAGTAGAGTGGAAAGCATGGAAATGAAATTAGGACTACAAGACACAGAGGGTGGTTGATTATCTACAGTGCTGATAGGCTGGGTAGGAAAGGTGTGTGGAATGAAGCGATGCATAAGGAGGGACTACAATCAGGGTCCTGAGACAACTCAGCAATGTTTGCAGAGAGTCCACTGCTGAGCAGGTTAAGGGAGAAGCCTGCTACCAGGAGGTATTGCCAGAAAAGGAAGGAAGTCAACTGAGGATGTGAGGAGGGAGCCCAGTGGAAAGAGTCTCATGAGGTGGCTCGATTAAGCAGAGCTTTTGATAGATCCATAATGAAAGCACACATGGCTCCAAACTCAGCTCAGATGATTTTCTAAAAGGAGACACAGACGAGAAACGTGGATGTACAATTTTTTGTATATGAGGATGAGGGACTTTCTGGATGTCATTATTTTTGCATCAAAAACAAAAATAAGTGAGCGATTTTCAGCATATACCTGCCAAACAGGCCTGCAAGAGTTAAACAAGTGTGGTTATTCTTTAGCTGTTACTTTGGGGAATACACAGCAGGCTAGCACCTCGAGAACTGTGCCCCCTCTCCTGGGGAGTTGGGAGTGGTTTTATATCCTCATGAAGGTCTTGTAGATTTTTTTTTCTGTAAGTTTACAGTCAAAAGCTGGCCTCAGGTGGCTCAGCAGCCCATTCCATGAAGTTATTGACCATGAGCTTCTTCCTTCTGAGATGTAAAATTCTACAAGGGAGTGTAGGGGGAGAAGGATGCTAGGTGTAGAGTATAATATGTGTGGAGTCAGAGTGTAATTAGCTTTGTGAAGGACAAGTCCAGTTACAAGTGTTTGTTAGTATAACGAAGACTGTTTAACTCTTGCAGGTCTGTTTGGCTGGCATGTGCCAGAGGCTGTTCACTCATTCTTACTTTTGCTGCAACATTATTAAAGCTACCTTGTGTTAAGTAGATCTTCTCCTGCACATGGAGGCCTTTTTGAGGTCAGGGACTAAGTCTTCATCACTCCACATAAAGTGTTTCACATAAAACGGGTATCAAACATGTGTGGGATTGAATCACTTTCTTATTAAAGATTGATGATTTATAAATTTATAAATTGATGATTTATATCATTACATTAATTGTGTGGGATGGAATCTTAAATCTAATCTGGTAAGGATGGAAACTTTTGAAAATACAGAAATATTCAAAGAAGAAAAAGAAAGTAACATTTATCTTTCATTTCCATGTAATCTTAGCTAAATTTTCAGTGCAATTCTTAGTCTCTTCCTGTGCACTCATATAATTGTGGTGCTGAAGAAGACTCTTGAGAGTCTTCTGGACAGCAAAGAGATCAAGTCAGCCAATCCTAAAGGAAACTGGCCCTGAATATTCATTGGAAGGACTGATGTTGAAGCTGAAGCTCCAATACTTTGGCCACCTGATGCAAAGAGCTGATGCATTGGAAAAGACTCCGATGCTAGGAAAGACTGAAGGCAAAAGGAGAAGAGGACAGCAGAGGATAAGATGGCTAGATGGCATTACCAATGCAATGGAAAAAATTTGAGTAAACTCTGGGAGATGGTGAAGAAGAGAGGAGCCTGGCATGCTGCAGTCCATGGGGTCAAGAAGAGTTGGACATGACTTAGCAACTGAACAACAACATATAATTTTGCATTATTTTTTTTTACAGTTTGGGAAATTATAGAAAACTGTAAGTATTTTTTAAGTAAATATTTTGTGAACATTTATTAGCCATCTAGACTTCCACTAAGGCAAGAATTTAATACTATGCCCTACATATTAGCTTACAAAATAATAATAATGGCAGCTATGTTATAAGTGGCAGTTGCAGTAGTAAAAGGAACAATAGTAGGAATAATAGCAGAGGTTGGCAACAAGTCCAAGTATATTATTGATATGTACCTACAATGGACAGAGCAAATTTTTAAAGTACTTTTAATAGATTATCTTATTTAAGCCTCTAAATGGTGTTATATTATGGGCATTACATATCATCCATTCTACAGATGAGAAGAGAGACTTTTAGAGGTCAAATAACTTAAAGCTTAGATGTGTATGTAAACCATATAATACCAGAGAGATAATAAGGAAAAGAGAGGGGAGTAAAAGAGGAAAGCAGGGAAATTAACTGCTTTATTAATAGTACAAAAAAGAATTTGATCAAAGAATAGTACACATTTTATCGTACTCTGAGTTCTTATCCTTAAAGTAACTCTCTTTTCTTCATTTTTAGGAATGAAAACTTCTGCCAAATTTTTTAACTTTTTCATTTTTAACATGCCATTTAAGGCACACAACAATTTTCATATTAAAGGTAAGAAACATGACAACTAAGACAATAACTAGAAATCAACTAGGTAACTTAAGTCTTAAAGTTTCTGAAATATAAAAGGTAAAGGACAGAAATTACAGGATGTATTAAGCCCTCGAGGGGCATCCACCAATAATGGAATAGAGTTATCTATGAAAAAGAGTAGGAACAGAAAACTATTTGTAAGGAATTTATGAAATAAAGTTTATAGTAAAAGCTATTTTATAAAAATGATACAAAAAAGGCAATAAGAAGTGGTAATGGCATTCATTTCTACATTTATTTTTGTCTCTCTTTCTAAAACAAGTTATCAATTATTTTGGATATCTTTTTAGCTCTTGTTATTTATTGTCCATATAAAGGTTAAATTAAAATGTATTTTAAATTTTATTTACTTCCAATCTAGGAAACCTTTCTGCTATTCTTAGGATATATTAGTTGTATCTGTCCAGAAGACGTTAATTAAAATTTGACATAAGAATTTTGTCATATATTTCATTATAAACAATGACACAAATTTGCCTGATCTCTTACAATGCTGAGAAAATGTTAGTCTTCTAATATAAGTACACTCTAAATTGATCTTTTCCTTAGTTTAAACAAATATTCTTTGTTTAAAAATACACTGAATTTATTCACTTACTTTCTCTTAAATTTTAAAGAAACAAAATTATGTTATTTATATGTAAACCCATGGCGGTTTCATGTCATTGTATGGCAAAACCAACACAATAAAGTAAAGAAAATAAAATAAATAAATTAATTAATTAAATTAAATTAAATTTCTGGAAAAAAAAAGAAAAAAGAAATTGTTTGCCAGGGAAATCATTGACTTTCAAAAAGTAAAGTTTTAAAATCTCATAATAATATAAATGTAAAACAGAAAATATTCAAGTTAAATTTAAAAAATACTTGTCAAGCACCTACTGTGTGCTAGGTACTCTTCCAGGCTTTGGAGCTACTTCAGTAAATTTGGAAAAAGGATCTACAGGAGTTGCTGTTGGATTAAACATAGTGGGAGAAGGAAATAGAAATCAAGTCCAGCTCCTAAGCACTGCTTGAAAGGTGGGTGAATGTGCCTGCTCATTTATAAGATGGTGAAGTCTCAAAGAAAAGATTTGTGGATAAAATCAATAATTATAACTTAGATGCACTGTTTCTGGGTGCCTGTTACAAACAGACATATCTAGTACATGATTGTCTTATAGTCATAAATTTAGGGGAAATGTCGTGGCTAGGGAAACTGACTTGAGAGTTCTTAGTATTAGATTGTATCTGAAGTCATGGCACTGGATAGAATTGTCTAAGAAGATAATATAGAGAACAAACAGGAGAAAACGTATTATTCAGCCCTAGATCAGGCCAATATTTAGAGGTCACACAAAGGAAGGAACTCAACAAATGACCTTTAAATGGAGTGGCCACAGAGAGGGGAAGAAAACCAGGAGAATGGCATTTCATGGGAATGAGGAAAAGAAAACATGTTAGAAGGACTAGTTAGCTAACTATAAACATTACTAAGACTAAGAAATGCAAGGCTATTTGTTTTTCCATGCAGTGTGTCTTTTCTAACTCAAGTGCATACACATACATATATACGTGACAACTGTATATTAGATAAGCAGGAAAATAATTAGCCATAGGATTCTCACAAGACAAAAGTAAAAATAAATGGGGATTATATTTCAAAGCAGTGCTTTGAGCATAGAAGGCATTTATTCAATAAATATGAAATCTGAATTTAAAAGTTATAATAGAAAAAGTCTCAGTTACTAATTAGAAAGAGCCAGGTTTTATCACTAGCTGTCACTAGCTACTTACTAGCTTAAGAAAGATATTTTTCATGTTTTTTTTTTTTACGCTAAGGAGTTGCATTACATTATTTTGAGTTTCCATCTAAGTTTAACATTCTCTCTGCAATAGTCTTTTAACCTAGAAAATGAAAATGGATCTGCTCTAAGATAATATGAATAATACAGGATTCATGTTCTGTTGTAGTTGTTGTTCAGTCATTCGGTCATGTCTGACTCTTTCCGACCCCATGGACTGCAGCATGTCAAGGCCTCCCTGGCCTTCACTATCTCCTGGAGTTTGCTCAGATTCATGTCCATTGAGTCAGTGATGCCATCCAACCATCTCATGTTCTGTTGGTCCCTTCACCTCCTGCCTTCAATCTTTCCCAACATCGGGGTCTTTACCAATGAGTCAGCTCTTCACATCAGCTGGCAAAGAATTGGAGTTTCATTTTCAGCATCAGTCCTTCCAATGAATATTCAGGGTTGATTTCTTTAGGATTGACTGGTTTGAGAGTCTCCTTGTTGTCCAAGGGACTCTCAAGAGTCTTCTCCAGCACCACAATTCAAAAGCATCAATTCTTTAGCACTCAGCTTTTTTTTATGGTCCAACTCTCACATCCACACGTGACTACTGGAAAAACCAGAGCTTTGACTATACGGAAATTTGTCAGCAAAGTAATGTCTTTGCTTTTTAAAATGCTCTTTAGATTTGTCATAGCTTCCCTCCCAAAGAGCAAGTGCCTTTTAATTTCATGACTGCAGTCACTATCCACAGTGATTTTGGAGCCCCCAAAAAGAAAATCTGTTACTGCTTTTACTTTTTCCCCTTCTATTTGCATGAGGTAATGGGATCAGATGCCATCTTTTTCACATTCATCAAGAGGCTCTTTAGTTCGTCTTCACTTTCTGCCATTAGTGTGGTGTCATCTGCACACCTGAGGTTGTTGATATTTCTCTCTTCATAGTCTTGACTCCCGCTTGCAATTCATCCAGCTCGGCATTTCACATAATGTACTCTGCATATAAGTAAAATAAACAAGGTGATAATTTTTAGTCTTTACCTACATCTTTCCCAATTTTGAACTAGTCAATTATTCCATGTAAGATTTTAACTGTTGCTTCTTGACCTGCATACAGGTTTCTCAGGAGACAGGCAAGGCAGTTCTGGTATTCCCCTCTCTGCAAGAATTTTCCACTTTGTTGTGATCCATACAGTCAAAGGCTTTTGCATCATCAATGAAGCAAATGATTCTTTTTCTTCTGGAATTCTTTTGCTGTTTCTATTATCCAACAGATGTTGACAATTTGCTCTCTGGTTCCTTTGCCTTTTCTAAATCCAGCTTGTATATCTGGAAGTTTTTGGTAAGCATACTGTTGAAGCCTAGCTTGAAGGATTTGAGCATAACCTTACTAGCATGTGAAATGAATGCAATTGTCCAGTCATTTGAACATTCTTTGACATTGCCTTTCTTTGGTATTAGAATGAAAACTGACCTTTTCCAGTCCTGAGGACACTGCTGACTTTTACGAATTTTCTGACATATTGAATATAGCATTTTAACAGCATCTTCTTTTAGGATTTGAAATAGCTCAATTGGAATTCCGTTACGTCTCTAGCTTTGTATGTAGTAATACTTCCTAAGGCCCACTTCACTTCAAACCCAAGGATGTGTGGTTCTAGGTGAGTGATCACCACATTGTGGTTATCTGAGTAATTAAGACTTTCTTGTTTAGTTCTTCTGTGTATTCTTGCCACCTCTACTTAATTTCTTCTGCCTCTGTTAGGTCCTTACTGTTTCTGTCCTTTATTGTGCCCTTCTTTGTATGCAACGTTCCCTTGTTACCTCCAATTTTCTTGAAGAGATCTTCTGCTGTTGTTTTTCAGTTGCTCTGTCATGTCCCACTTTTTGTGATCCCATGGACCCCTTGGTGCAGGACACCAGGCCTCTCTGTTTTTCACCATCCCCCGTAGTTTGCTCAAGTGCATGTTTGTTGCATCAGTGATGCCATCCAGTTATCTCATCCTCTGATGCCTTCTTCTCTGTCTGCCCTCAATCTTTTTCAGCATCAGGAAATTTTCCAGTGAGTCAGCTATTCACATCAGATGGTCCAAAATACTGGAGCTTCAACTTCAGCATCAGTCCTTCTAATGAGTATTCAGGATTGATTTCCCTTATGATTGACAGGTTTGACAGAATCCAATAATATATTAAAAAGATCATACATCATGACCAAGTGAGCTTTATCCCAGGGATGCAAGGATTCTTCAACATTTGAAAATTAATGTGATACATCATATTAACAAATTGAAAGATAAAAACCACATGATTATCTAATAGATGCAGAGAAAGCCTTTGACAAAATTCAACATCCATTTATGATAAAAACCCTCCAGAAAGCAGGTGTAGAAGGAACATACCTCAACATAATAAAAGCCATATATGATAAACCCACAGGAAACATTATCCTCAATGGTGAAAAATTGAAAGCATTTCCCCTAAAGGCAGGAACAAGACAAGGGTGCCCACTCTAACCACTACTATTCAACATGGTTTTGGAAGTTTTGGCCACAGCAATCAGAGGAAAAAAAGGAACAAAAGAAATCCAGATTGGAAAAGAAGAAGCAAAACTCTCATTATTTGCAGGTGACATGATCCTCTACATAGAAAACCCTAAAGACTCCACTAGAAAATTATGAGTTAATCAATGAATATAGTAAAGCTATGGGATATAAAATTAACACACAGAACTCTTGCATTTCTATACACTACCAATGAGAGAACAGAAAGATAAATTAAGGAAACAATTCTATTCACCACTGCAATGAAAAGAGTAAAATATTTAGGAATAAATCTACCTAAAGAAACAAAAGGTCTATATATAGAAAACTATAAAACACTGATGAAATAAATCAAAGATGATACAAATAGATGGAGAAATATACCACATCAGAAGAATCAATATAGTGAAAATGAGTATATTAACCAAAACTATAGATTCAATGCAATCTCTGTCAAGCTACCAATGGTATTTTTCACAGAACTAGGACAAATAATTTCACAATATTTATGGAAATACAAAAACATCTCGAATAGCCAAAGAAATCCTGAGAAAGAAGAATGGAACTAGAGGAATCAACCTTCCTGACTTCAGACTATACTACAAAGCTACAGTCATCAAGACAGTATGGTACTAGCACAAAGACAGAAAAATAGATCAAAGGAACAAAATAGAAAGCCCAAAGATAAATCCATGCACCTATGGACATCTTATCTTTGACAAAGGAGGCAAGAATATACAATGGAGAAAAGACAATCTCTTTAACAAGTTGTGCTGGGAAAACTGGTCAACCACTTGTAAAAGAAAGAAACTAGAACACTTTCTAACACCATACACAAAAATAAACTCAAAATGGATTAAAGATCTAAATGTAAGACCAGAAACTATAAAACTCCTAGAGGAAAACATAGGCAAAACGCTCTCTGACATAAATCATCAGGATCCTCTATGACCCACTTCCCAGAGTAATGGAAATAAAAGCAAAAATAAACAAATGGGACTTAATTAAACTTAAAAGCTTTTGCACAACAAAGGAAACTATAAGCAAGGTGAAAATACAGCCTTCAGAATGGAAGAAAATAATAACAAATGAAGCAACTGACAAAGAATTAACCTAAAAAATATACAAGCAGCTCATGCAGTTCAAATCCAGAAAAATAAATGACTCAATCACAAAATGGGTCATGCCACAATTAAAGACTCAGGGTGCTGCAACTAAGACCAGGCACAGCCAAGTAATAAAAAAAAAAAAAAAAAACTAAACACATTTCTACAAAGAAGACATACAGATGGCTAACATACACATGAAAAGATGCTCAACATCACTCATTATCAGAGAAATGCAAATCAAAACCACAGTGAGATACCATCTCACCCAGGTTAGAATGGCTGCTATCAAAAAGTCTACCCAGGGGGAGGGAATCAGGAGGGAGGAGGGAGGAGGGTTCTGGAGGGGGAGCATATGTATACCCATGGCGGATTCATGTGAATGTATGGCAAAACCAACACAATAAAGTAAAAAAAAAAAAAAATTAAAAAAAAAAGTCTACAAACAATAAATGCTGGAGAGGGTGTGGAGAAAAGGGAACCCTCTTACACTGTTGGTGGGAATGCAAACTAGTAGTACAGCCACTACGGAGAACAGTGTGGAGATTCCTTAAAAAACTGGAAATAGAACTGCCATATGCCCAGTAATCCCACTGCTGGGCATACACACTGAGGAAACAAGAATTGAAAGAGACATGTGTACCCCAGTGTTCATTGCAGCACTGTTTACAATAGCCAGGACATAGAGGCAACCCAAATGTCCATCAGCAGATGAAAGGATAAGAAAGCTGTGGTACATATACACAATGGAGTATTACTCAGCTATTAAAAAGAATTCATTTGAATAAGTTGTAATGAAGTGGATGGAAACTGGAGCCTACTATACAGAGTGAAGTAAGTCAGAAAGAAAAACCAATACAGTATATAAATGCATATATATGGAATTTAGAAAGATGGTAACTATGACCCTATATGTGAGACAGCAAAAGAGATACAGATGTAAAGAACAGACTTTTGGACTCTGTGGGAAAAGGCGAAGGTGGGATGATTTGAGAGAATAGCATTGAAACATGTATATTATCATATGTGAAACAGATCAACAGTCCAGGTTCAATGCATGAGACAGGGTGCTCAGGGCTGGTGCACTGACATGACCCTGAGGATGGGGTAGGGAAGGAGGTGGGAGGGGGGTTCAGGATGTGGAACACATGTACACCCATGGCTGATTCATGTCAATGTATGGCAAAAACCACTGCAGTATTGTAATTAGACTCCAATTAAAATTTTTAAAAAAACCTAAAAAATAACAATAATAAAGTTGGGAAAAAGAAAGATTGACAGGTTAGATCTCCTTGCTGTTCAAGGGGCTCTCAGGAGTCTTCTCCAGAACCACAGTTTGAAGGCCTCAATTTTTTGGCATTCTGCCTTCTTTATGGTCCAGCTCTCACAACCATATGGGACCAAGGCCATGCTGTGTGCTGTGCTAAGTCGCTCAGTCGTGTCTGACTCTTTCGCAACCCCATGGACTGTAGCCCTCCAGGCTCCTCTGTCCGTGGGATTCTCTAGGCAAGAATACTGGAGTGGGTTGCCATTGCCTTCTCCAGAGGATCTTTCCAACCTAGGGATCGAACCTGGGTTTCCCACAATGCAGGCGGTTCTTTACCAGCTGAGCCACCAGGGAAGCCGGGGAAGGCCATAGCCTTGACTATATGGATCTTTGTTGGCAGAGTAATGTCTCTGCTTTTCAAAATACTGCTAGGTTTCTCATTGCTTTCCTACTGAGAAGCAATCATCTTCTGATTTCATGGCTGCAGTCACCATCCACAGTGATTTTAGAGCTCAGGAAGAGGAAATCTGTCACTACTTCCAAGTTTCCACCCCTCTATCTGCCATGAAGTAATGGGGCCAGATGCCATGATCTGAGTTTTTTTAATATCTAAAGTCAGCTCTTTCACCCTCACCAAGAGGCTCGGTAGTTTCTCTTTGCTTTCTGCCATTAGAGTGGTATCATCTGCATATCTGAGGTTGTTGATGTTTATCCTGCCTAAGTTGATTGCACCTTGTAACTCATCCAGATCTTTAGCCTTTTCCATTCTATTGTTTTCCTCTACTTCTTTGCATTGTTCATTGAAGGCCTTCTTACCTCTCTTTACTATTCTCTGGAACTCTGAATTCAGTTGGGTATACGTTTCTAATAATGCTCTATGCTTTTAAAAAGCTTATATCTCTGAAATAAATACATTTAATTGAATTAAATTCAGAATTATGGTTTTCACAATAGAAAAATTACCTATATGTAATTTCATAAATATATACATAAAGATCCCCTGGAGGAGGGCATGGCAATCCACTTCAGTATTCTTGCCTGGAGAATCCCACGGACAGAAGAGCCTGGAGGGATCCAGTCCATGGGAGTCACAAACAGTCAGACACTACTGAGTGACTAAATCAAATCATATGTGTATATACACACACAGAAGATTTCTAAGTGAAATGCTTGTGCAGTCTTACATTAAAGCAGTCTTATCACAAATCTTTTGAAAGGCAATATTTACAATGTTAGAAAGCATCCATATTTTTCACAAATGCATAGAAATGTTTAAACTGCAGTTTCTGATTTTGTTATAACTTTTGCAACAACACTGAATAATGGCTTCTCAGGGAATGAGAGTAGAATAAGCATGCATATATTTTATTAATACCATTTATACAGAGCACTCTAAGCATTTTTTTAGTCAATGGGCTTTTTTAAAGTGAGCTGAAGCTTTCAGTTACATTTATTTGTTGGTATATAATGAGCCAATTCAGTTTGTTAAATCAATATACATATTTAAATATAATATTTTGTATGTAGTATTTAGATAATTAAACTTTATAATTAAAGTTGGTATCATGGGGAGAAGATCATTGTTTCTTTATACTTAAGCGTATTTTTAGGAACCTGAAAGAAGCAATCAGAAATCTTCTCAGAAAAATGGACTTTCAGTTCAGGCCATGAAAAGGTGTTCCTACCAAAATCTTAGTACCGAAGAGCAAAAGGTCAACTCCCTGCCAAAATATAACTTGTGAGGAACCAGTGACTAAAAATCATTATAAACTGAAATGACAAGATCAGATCTCAAAGTTTGTAGTTATCAGAATTATCAGAAATACAGATATTAAAGTATGTTTAATAGATGTGAATAAATAAGAAAGGGAGCATAAAACACTCAGGTTGTTTCTCGATTTCCATTTTAGAATAAAATCTAATGTCATTCTTGGACACAGGCGAGAGCAAGCCAAGGGTGCCAGTTGAGGAGCTGAGATGAGGGAGGTGAAGGCAACATGTGAAGCACCTGACTATTTTCCAAGCCTGGAGTTGGGCAGCTGAGGCCTTGCTATGGATTGAGACAGAAGTGGTCCAATCAAGGTAAATTTTGTGAAAAGACCTAGAGGAGGTGAACACTGAGTGCTTTACAGGAGCAAGACTTCATCTTCTCACCCTTCAGAGATACACTCGTCCTTTCTACAATCCATCTGGAATTCACTCCTGACACCCAAGCCTCACTAGAATCTCCCACCTGTACCCCATACACTGAATCATTGTACTTTTTCGGAGGAGCTCAGTAAATGTTTCATACCTAACTTGTAAAGCAGCCAAAGCACATCTTAAAACACTTGAAATCTTTGATAATATTTTTTCTAATAAAAAAGTATGAGTTTCTTCTTTAGCTGAAATAAAATTCCACATAATATTAAATGAGGTACACTAAAGTCTTCAGTACTAGATTTTAGTATTTATCCTTATGGTCTTAAAGAAGGAAGTTAAACACACTTTATGTTCTCTGGATTCGGCCTTTATGAGGCACTGACATTTAACTCTTGCCCCAAATGGTCTGGAAAAGTCTGACACTCGGGTAAGTTGGAGGCCATATAACCAAAGCTTTTTTTGCATTACAAAACATTCAAAATATTTCTCTGGCGATAAAGTTGGCCTGAATACTTGAAGTTATATTACTCCAGCAAGTTTTTCCATGACTTGTATGTTGTAGGTGATAATATAAAACATAAGAAATGCACAATACTTATGCAATTTAAGATGTAGAAATTGAGTGGTTTAGGTGTTCTTTCACAAGATCACAATCTTTTTAAAGATTTTTCTCAGTTTCAAGCTAAATGGCCAAAGATATTTGTCATTTCCCATTTTAAACCTGAGAAAGAAATGTTAATCCAAGTTTCCTTCTTCAGTGATGAAATTTTAGGGCATTGTCTGGAATTCAGAGGTTACTAAAACATATAGTGGTAAAGAATCCACCAGCCAATGCAGGAGACCTAAGAAACGTGAGTTTGATGCCTGGTTTGGGAAGATCCCCTGGAGGAGGGCAGTGTTGAGTAAAACAGGTCTTAAAGTTCTTGTGAACTATATGCAGATTTTTGCATTTCCCTCTTCTACACATTGTTTAATAAGATCACTGATTAGAGGAAAACTAAGATGGCGGAGGAATAGGACGGGGAGAACACTCTCTCCCCAATAAATATACCAAAAGAACTTTTAAAGGCCGAGCAAACTCCAAAAAGCAGGAACTGAAAGCTGGCAGAGGACATCGGGCATCTGGAGAGGCGACCCAGTGCCGACGTGAGGAGTACAGTGAGGAA
The DNA here is from genome assembly GCA_007570785.1 of Antilocapra americana. NCBI lineage: Eukaryota > Metazoa > Chordata > Mammalia > Artiodactyla > Antilocapridae > Antilocapra > Antilocapra americana. The sequence continues at coordinate 15,592,796 of ML662436.1, read as the reverse complement.
ACCTAGACTCACCCACCAGAAAACCACACAAGCCTTTCCGCCCAGGAAACTTCGGCAAACCACGCATCCAACCCCTCCCATAGAGAGGAATCCCCACAATAAAGGGACAACACAGCAAGACAAACAAGATGAAAAGGCAGAGAAATACCCAGCAAGTAAAGGAACAGGATAAATACCCCCTAGACCAAACAAAAGACGAAGAGATAGGAAGTCTACCTGACAAAGAATTCCGAATAATGATAGTGAAAATGATCCAAAACCTGGAAAATAAGTTGGAGTTGCAGCTCAATAACCTGCAGGCAAGGATTGAGAAGATGCAGGTAAGCTTTAACAAGGACTTAGAAGAAATGAAAAAGAGACAAAATACAATGAATAATGCAATAAATGAGATCAAAAACACCCTGGAGGGAACCAACAGTAGAATAACAGAGATAGAAGACAGAATAAGTGAGGTAGAAGACAGAATGACAGAAATAAATGAAACAGAAAGGAAAAATGAAAAAAGAATTAAAAGAAATGAAGACAACCTTAGAGACCTCTGGGACAATATTAAACACACCAATATTCGAATCATAGGAGTCTCAGAAGAAGAAGACAAAAAGAAAGACCATCAGAAAATTCTTGAAGAGATAATTGTAGAAAACTTCCCTAAATTGGGGAAGCAAATAGCCACTCAGGTCCAAGAAACACAGAGAATCCCAAATAGAATGAACCCCAAGCGGGACACCCCAAGACACATATTAATCAAATTGGCAAATATCAAATACAAAGACCAAATATTAAAAGCAGCAAGGGAGAAGCAAAAGATAACTCACAAGGGGAATCCCATAAGGATAACAGCTGATCTCTCATCAGAAACGCTTCAGGCCAGAAGGGAATGGCAAAACATACTTAAAGTCATGGAAGAAAACAATCTACAACCCCGACTACTCTACCCAGCAAGGATCTCATTCAAATTTGAAGGAGAATTCAAAATTTTCTCAGACAAGCAGAAACTGAGAGAATTCAGCAACACCAAACCAGCCCTCCAACGAATGCTAAAGGATCTTTCCTAGATAGGAAACACCAATGGGATAGATAATCTGGAACCCAAAACAATAAAATAAATGGCAGCGGGATCATACTTATCAATAATTACCTTAAATGTAAACGGGCTGAATGCCCCAACCAAAAGACAAAGACTGGCCGATTGGATACAGAAACAAGACCCCTATATATGTTGTCTACAAGAGACCCACCTCAAACCTAGGGACACATATAGACTGAAAGTTAAAGGCTGGAAAAAGATATTCCATGCAAATAAAGACCAAAAGAAAGCAGGAGTGGCAATACTCATATCTGATAAAGTAGACTTTAAAATAAAGGCAGTGAAAAGAGATAAAGATGGACATTACATAATGATCAAAGGATCAATCGAGGAAGAAGAAATAACAATTATAAATATTTATGCACCTAACATAGGAGCTCCACAATATGTAAGGCAAATGCTAACAAATATGAAAGGGGAAATCAACAACAACACAATAATAGCAGGAGACTTTAATACACCACTCAGACCAATGGATAGATCAACTAGACAGAAACGTAACAAGGAAATTCAAACTTTAAATGATACAATAGACCAACTAGACCTAATTGATATCTATAGGTCATTCCACCCCAAAACAAGGAATTTCACCTTTTTCTCAAGTGCACACGGGACCTTCTCCAGGATAGATCACATCCTGGGCCATAAATCTAACCTTGATAAATTCAAAAATATTGAAATCATCCCAAGCATCTTTTCTGACCACAATGCAGTGAGATTAGATATCAACTACAGGAGAAAACCTCTCAAAACTTCCAACATATGGAGGCTCAACAACACACTGCTGAATAACCAACAAATCGCAGAAGAAATTAAAAATGAAATTCAGTTATGCATGGAAACGAATGAAAATGAAAACACAACAGCTCAAAACCTATGGGACACTGTGAAAGCAATGCTAAGGGGAAAGTTCATAGCAATACAAGCTCACCTCAGGAAACAAGAAAAAAATCAAATAAATGACCTTACTTTACACCTAAAGCAACTAGAAAGGGAAGAGATGCAGAAGCCCAGGTCTAGTAGAAGGAAAGAAATCTTAAAGATCAGGCAGAAATTAATGCAAAGGAAACAAAAGTGACCATAGCAAAAATCAACCAAGCGAAAAGCTGGTTCTTTGAGAAGATAAATAAAATTGACAAACCGTTAGCCAGACTCATCAAGAAACAAAGGGAGAAGAACCAAATCAACAGAATTAGAAATGAAAACAGAGAGATCACAACAGAAAACACAGAAATACAAAGGATCATAAGAGACTATTATCAGCAACTATATGCAAATAAACTGGACAATTTGGATGAAATGGACAAATTCCTAGAAAAGTACAACTTTCCAAGACTAAACCAGGAAGAGATAGATAATATTAATAGACCCATCACAAGCACGGAAATTGAAACCGTAATCAGAAATCTTCCAAAAAACAAAAGCCCAGGACCAGATGGCTTCACAGCTGAATTCTACCAAAAATTTAGAGAAGAGCTAACACCTATTCTACTCAAACTCTTCCAGAAAATTGCAGA
>ML662436.1:15572131-15585192 GCA_007570785.1 Antilocapra americana | reverse complement strand
AAAAAAAAAATTCATTTGAAGCAATTCTACTCAGATGGACGAAACTGGAGCCCATTATCCAGAGTGAAGTAAGCCAGAAGCAAAAACAACAATACAGTATATTAACACATATATATGGAATTTAGAAAGACAGTAATGAGAACCCAACATGGGAGACAACAAAAGGAACGCAGATGTATAGAATAGACTTGTGGACTTTGTGGATGAGGGTAAGGGTGGGATGATATGGGAGAAGGGCATTGAAGCATGTTAATTGTCATGTGTCTAATCAATCGCCAGCCCAGGATTGATGCTCAGGACTGGTGCAGCGAGATTTCCCCGGGAAATCCCCGGGGGAGGGAGGAGGGAGGGGGGACCCGGAGGGGAAGCATATGTAAACCCATGGTGATATCATGACAATGTATGGCAAAAACAATAATAAAAAATAAATAAATAAAAAAATAAATATTGGAGATACTAAAAAAAAAAAAAAAAGATCACTGATTATATTCACTTCTTGCTCATTAATTCCTTAGCTTGTACTTTTGCTAATTGCTTTTCAATGATAATGAAAGTACTGAATGAGTTCTAAATAAATTTCCCACGTCCTAAGAAATGTCAGAATTATATTAATAGGAGAGAATATTTCTTTCTGCATCAATCTCTCCATTCCAAAATTGAAGATTAATTTGGTGGTGAACTGGTGGGGAATACTGCATTATCTATGAAGCAAAATAGACTTTAAGCAAGGAAACAGACCCTTGTTAATGTTATAAAGAGTTAATGACCTGTACTCTCTGGTGAGGTGCCATATAATGTAAAAGGTTCTCAAGAAAAAAATGCCAGGAATATGTTTTCTGTCAAATGGTACTACCCAGCAATACCCTGCGGAGAACTCAATGGCTCCTCACTCCTGTATTCTTGCCTGGAAAATCCCATGGACGAATGAGCCTGGTTGGCTGCAGTCCATGGGGTCGCTAAGAGTCGGACACGACTGAGCAACTTCACTTTCACTTTTCACTTTCATGCATTGGAGAAGGAAATGGCAACCCACTCCAGTGTTCTTGCCTGGAGGATCCCAGGGATGGCAGAGCCTGGTGGGCTGTCGTCTATGGGGTCACATAGAGTTGGACACGACTGAAGCGACTTAAAAGCAGCAGCAGCAGCAATGCCCTGGAGTAGGGTGTGTGGTATTTTTGGCTAAACTTCTATTTTGGAGTTTCTTTCTTCCCAAAGCACATGATAGGAGACCTTGGGGAAGAAGTACTGGTCTCTAGCAGAACAGAACAAAGACTTTCTCTGAGAGTTGAGGTCTATTGTGAATAGAGACTTTTGGATGCTGTAATATCCTGTGTCTTTCGACCAAAGAACATGTAGACCTATTCCTTCCTATTGATTTTAGGGAAATGAGATCCAGCATGTGCTGGATACAGTCCTCTTCAGAGGCAGAGGTCTGCCCTGAATGAACTTCAGAGGTCCTTCCTGACTCTTTGATCAAATGCCAAGACCTAAAACTTGGTGTCCAATTCTAAGACAAGAAATTAAATATTTATAGATAATGTTTTAATCTAATCTTGTTTCCTTTCATATTTCATTCTCAGTAGTTGATTTGAAAATGCTTAAAGCTTCTATTCAAAATTTTATGAATCCCTAGGCCCACCAGCTTGTTAATTGGATGGTGTATTACTACAAAGGAAGTGAGAAATGCCTGGCATAATTGTATAAGGTTTGTTTTCTCTGCTCTGTGGGAATTCTCAGGGGTTTCATTAGCAGATGGTTACTGAAAGCAGGCATCGTAGAGCCTGGATTGGTGAATTTCATTCTTCTTAATTATTCAGCAAGTACCCTGCACAGGTCAGATCTAAAACAGTCATTAAATTCAGTGTTTCCTAGAGAATAAATTGCCTGATCTAGAATTAGGTTTTTTTCTCTTTATTTAATAAAGTAGTGTTAGGGCAACCCACTCCAGTATTCTTGCCTGGAAAATTCCATGGACAGAGAAGCCTGGTGGGATATTGTCCATGGGGTCACAAAGAATTGGACATGACTGAGTACATACACACAGACACACACACACAGACACACACACACACACATGCACACACAGGGCTGCATAACACTAATTCATTAAAGGCACTGACTGGTATTTACTTGCGAGTCATGATTAGTTTAGATTTATAAATTGGATCCTTTTCAAAAGCCATCTAGTCGTCTCTATATACTTTTAGTAAATATACTAAAAAGTTAAATTGAGAGTTATGTCCAAAAACCAACGTTCAAAGACAGATTCTTTTGCTAGGGCTGAATGTGATGATTGATTAAATAAACAAAATAAAGCAATAAATATATGGTAGTTATTATGGTAAGTATGTTGGTAATATTCCAAATCCTGGAATTCATCTAAATTGATGGGTTTTTCTAGATCTCAAGTCCTACCCCAACTCCATCAAGATCATTATGCCTCTAGTCACATCCTAATTCTAACTCTTTACACATAAGAAAAAGATATAATAATTGTATATACAGTATCAGTTACGTGTTGATCGATGTTGAAACTTGGTGACAGTTACATAAGTGCTTATTATTCTGTTGCACAGTTAGTATTTTAAAAAAATTCCTATAATAAGCAAACAAAAAAGATTTAAAATTTACAATAGTGCCCTGGTTATATAAAGTGGAAAATAATATATGGAGTGAAACATAGTAAATATTTGCTGTAAATGTTGAATATCTAATCTAGGACTCAGCTGTCATGCTAGATAATGACAACTTGATAAGTTCTATTCCTGGAGCTTTAGCACATTGATGCTGAAGTTGATGTGAGTTTCCAGTTGGTATTAAAAACTGCATCCCCAAATTTCTAGGCTCAAGGGATCCAGCCCTCAAAGCCCTCACTCTAGCAAACAGCTGTACTACTACCAGTTTTTATCTAGATTAATCTAACTGCACCAGCTCAGCTACTTGAAACAAAATAGCAATCAATTTGATGATGTATCAAATTAAATGATTAAATATTAAATAATTTAATATTTTTTATTCTCCCCTTCCTCCTTCCACTTGCCACAGACCCCTCAATTCATGTTTTCTGAAATTAACTCCCTAAGAAAGGGTAGTAGATGAGATTTGCCTCAGGCACTTCAGATGTCATTCATGATTCAGCTGTAAATTTAATGCAGATGGAGGTACAAGAGAGACTTTAATATTAAAATGTCTTTTGGCATCTTGGAGGGATAACTTGGCAATAGGGATACTTTATGACCCAGTGGTGGAAAAAAAATGTGAAAAAATATCGTTTCATTAGGAAATGAAGATGTTTCACAGTGTTATGGTAATTCAGTACAAAAATTATTATTTTTTTTTATCTTCTCTTCTCCTCTTTTTTTTTTCTTTCTTTTTTTTTTTTTTATTATTGTTTTTGCCATACATTGTCATGATATCACCATGGGTTTACACATGCTTCCCCTCCGGATCCCCCCTCCCTCCTCCCTCCCCCCCGGGAAATCTCGCTGCACCAGTCCCAAGCATCAATCCTGGACTGGCGATTGATTAGACACATGACAATTAACATGCTTCAATGCCCTTCTCCCATATCATCCCACCCTTACCCTCATCCACAAAGTCCACGAGTCTATTCTATACATCTGCGTTCCTTTTGTTGTCTCCCATGTTGGGTTCTCGTTACTGTCTTTCTAAATTCCATATATATGTGTTAATATACTGTATTGTTGTTTTTGCTTCTGGCTTACTTCACTCTGGATAATGGGCTCCAAAGAAAACTATCTAGTAGCATTTTTCACAACATGATCCTGAACACAGATCACATTCTGGGCCATAAAAAGACCTTAACAAATTTAAAAGAGAAACCATAGAATATATGCTTTCAGACCACAAAAGAATTAAACTAATGTGTACTTCGTGGACTCTGTGGATGAGGGTAAGGGTGGGATGATATGGGAGAATGGCATTGAAACATGTTAATTATCATATGTATAATCAATCGCCAGCCCAGGACTGATGCTCAGGGCTGGTGCATCGAGATTTCCCCGGGGGAGGGAGTCGGGAGGGAGGAGAGAGGGGGGTTCTGGAGGGGGAGCATATGTAAACCCATGGTGATATCATGGCATTGTATGGCAAAAACAAAAAAAGGGAAAAAAAATTTAAAAAAAGATAATATTAGAATTGCTCTAGAAATAAATAACAGAAAGTTAGATGGTAAAATTCCAAAATAAATTAAAGAGCCCAATTTTAATAATACATGGGTAAAGTAATAAATCTTAAAGTGAGTGAAAAAATATTTGAACTTGATGAAAATACAACTTTCTAAAAACTGTGGTATGCAGTAAGAGCAGTTCTTAGAATAGAATTTATAGAACTGAATGCATATATTAGAAAAGAATAAAAATCTAAAATCAATAATTGAAACTCCCATCATAGGAAAGTGGAAAAAGTAAGTGAAATCCAAAGTAAGCAAAGAAAAAAAAATTAAACATGAGAGGAGATATCAATGAAATTGAAAACAGAAAATCCATGAAACCAACAGCTTATTTTTTTAGCAGATCAATAAAATCAGTAGGCCTCTAAAAAGGATGAGAAAACACACACACACACACACACACACACACACACACACACACACAAAGAAAGAATACAGATTATCAATATCAGAAATGAAAGAGGGGGCATCACTATAGAGTCTATGGCAATTAAAAGGATAATAAAGTAATACTATATGCAGAGTACATCATGCTAAATAACAGGCTGGATGAAGCACAAGCTAGAATCAAGATAACCGGGAGAAATAACAATAATTTAAAATATGCATATGACACCACCTTTATGGTAGAAAGCCAAGAAGAACTCAAGAGCCTCTTGATGAAAGTGAAAGAGGAGAGTGAAAATGTTGGTTTAAAACTCAACATTCAGAAAACTAAGATCATGGCATCTGGTCCCATCACTTCATGACAAATAGATGGGGAAATAGTGGAAACAGTGGCTGACTTTATTTTTCTGGTCTCTAAAATCACTGCAGATGGTGACAGCAATCATGAAATTAAAAGACGCTTGCTCCTTAGAAGAAAAGCTATGACTAAAGGAGGCAGCATATTAAAAAGCAGAGACATTACTTTGCCAACAAAGGTCCATCTAGTCAAGGCCATGGTTTTTCCAGTAGTCATGTATGGATGTGAGAGTTGGATTATAAATAAAGCTGAGTGCCGAAGAATTGATGCTTTTGAACTGTGGTGTTAGAGAAGACTCTTGAGAGTCCCTTAGACTGAAAGGAGACCCAACCAGTCCATCCTAAAGGAGATCAGTCCTGAGTGTTCTTTGGAAGAACTAATGTTGACACTGAAACTCCAATACTTTGGCCACTTGACCCAAAGAGGTGATTCATTTGCAAAGACCCTGATGCTGGAAAAGATTGAAGGCAGGAGGAGAAGGGGATGACAGAGGATGAGATGGTTGGATGGCATCACTGACTCAGTGGAGCTGAGTTTGGGTAGACTCTGGGGAGTTGATGATGGACAGGGAGGCCTGGGGTGCTGTGGTCCATGGGGTCACGAAGAGTCGGACACAAGTGAGTGACTAAACTGACCTGAACATCATATTCAGTGGTACGATGAGAAACTCAAAGTTCCTTTGCTAAGATCAGGAATAAGCAAGAATTTCTTCTTTCACCACTCCTTTTCAACATTCTTTCTGAAAGTCCTAGCTAGTGTAGAAAAGCAAGAAAAGGAAATAAACCGTGTGGAGGTTGGGAATGAAGAAATAAAGCTTCTTTTGTTTGCAGATTGCATGATTGTGTATGTAGAAATCTGAAAGATTAGACCAAAAAACTCCTAGAACTAGTAGGTAATTATAACAGTTTTCAGGACACAGGTCAATCACTTCCTATATACCAAAAACAAATACACAGAATTGGAGTTGAAAAACAAGATACACTTACATTAGCACCTCCAAAGAATGAAATTTTTACATAGAAATATAACAAAGCATTTTCAAGATTTATATGAAGAAAACTACAAAACTCTGATAAAAGAAATCAAAGAACACTTAAATAAATTGAGAGAGATTTTGTGTTCACATACAGTAAGATTCAATATAGTCAAGATGTCAGTTCTTCCTTAATTGATCTACAGATTCAACATAACTCTAGTCAAGACCTCTTCAAGTTATTTTGTGGATATCAACACATTTATTCTAAAGTTTATATAATTTATATGGAAAGGCCAAAGTTCCAGAATAGTTGGCACAATTTCAAAGGAAAAAGAACAAGTTGCAAGATGAAATATACTTGACTTCAAGACTTTTTCAAAGTTACAGTAATTAAGACAATATGATATTGGAAAAAGAATAGACAAATAGATCACTGGAAAAGAACAGAGAGCTCAGAATTAGACCAATATAAATACAGGTAACTGATTTTTGACAGAGGAACAAAGACAATACAGTGATCCTTTCAAAAAATAGTGCTGGAACAAATGAAAATTCACAGGCAAAAATGTGAATCTACATACAGACATCACATCATTTACAAAAATTAACTCAGAACACAGAACTAAATGTAAGCACTACAAAACTCCTAGAAGATGATAAAACTCTTAGAAGATAACATAGAAGAAAACCTAGATGACATAGGGAATGACAATGACTTTTTAGATACAACATCAAAGGTGGGATGCATGAAAGAAATAATAGATAAGCTGAATTTCATTAAAATCAAAAACTTCTACTCTTTGAAAGATACTGCCAAGAAACTAAGAAGATAAGTCATAAACTGGAAGATAACATTACCAAAAGATACATCCGAAAAAGAAATCTTAGTTTTGACAGAAAACAGCAAAATTCTGTAAAGCAATTATCCTTCAATAAAAAATAAATTAATTGAAAAACAATTCAACAATGAGAAAACAAAAGACTTGATTTAAAGACAGGCAAAAGGCATTAATGAATACCTCACCAAAGAAGATATACAGATTATACACTGATAGCAATAAGCATTCAAAAAATTGTTTTACATCACGTCATATGGAAAATGCAGACAGAAACAATGAGATACCACTGCAAATGGCCAAAATAAAGACCACTGACAACACCAAATGCCAGTGAGGATGTGGAGCCATACAAATTCTCATTCATTGCTGATAGAAATACAAAACAGTACAGCCACTTTGTAAGACAGTTTTGCAATATTCTATAAAAGTAAACATATTCTTACCATCAATCAAGCAATCACATTCCTAAGTATTTACCCACATGAGTTGAAAACTTGTGTCCACAGCAAAGCGTGAACATAAATGTTTATGGCAGCTTTGTTCATAATTTTCAAAACTTGGAAGCAAGCAAGATGTCCTTCAGCAGGTGATTGGATAAACCATAGTATATCCAAGCAATGAATATTATTTAGCACTAAAAGGAATAATTTATTAAGTCATGAAAAGACATGGATGAATCTTACATGTATGTTGTTGTTGAGTCACCCAGGTGTGTCTGACTCTTTGTAATCCCATGGACTGTAGCATGCCAGACCTCCCTATCCCTCACCGTCTCCTGAAGTTTGCCCAAGTTCTATGACTAAGTAACAGAAGCCAGTCAGGAAAGGTTTCATAGTATGACTTCAAATATAAGACATAGTCTGCTGCTGCTGCTAAGTTGCTTCAGTCGTGTCCAACTCTGTGTGATCCCATAGACTGCAGCCCACCAGGCTCCCCCATCCCTGAGATTCGCCAGGCAAAAACACTGCAGTGGGTTGCCATTTCCTTCTCCAATGCATGAAAGTGAAAAGTGAAAGTGAAGTTGCTCAGTCGTGTCCAACTCTTTGGGACCCCATGGCCTGCAGCCTACCAGGCTCCTCCATCCATGGGATTTTCCAGGCAAGAGTACTGGAGTGGGGTGCCATTGCCTTCTCCGATATGACATATTCTAGAAAAGGCAAAACAAAGATCAATGGATATCAGCAAGTTCAAGGCAGGAAGGGATGAATAAGTGAAACTACTGGGGATGAGGAGCAGTGAAAGTATTCTGTATGATACTACAATGGAGGATGCATGCCATTATACACTTGTCATAACCCATAGGATGTACAACACAAAGTCTGTATCCTAAACTATGAATTTGGACTGATAATGATGTATCACTATAGTATCATTACTGCTCTAATGATGATAGTAGGTCCATCAATTGCAGCAAGTCTTACAATTCTTTTGCAGGATGTTCGAAGTGAGAGAGGCCATGATTATTTGTGTAGTGGCAGAGGGTATATGTTAACTCTGTACATTCAGATCAATTTTTCTTTGAAAGTAAAACTTCTCTAAAATATAAATTCTATTTAAAATGAAAAAAAAAATATTTTAAATCGGTATGTGTTGTGTGTTAGTTGCTCAGTCATGTCCAATTCTTTGCAACCCTATGGACTGTAGCAGGCCAGGCTCCTCTGTCCATGGGCTTCTCAAGGCAACAATACTGGAGTGGGTTGCTGCTGCCTTCTCCAGAAATATATATGATCTTCATCTAAACACATTACTTAAGATGATTCTCACATACACTAAACATTGATAACCACCTACCTATGTTATAGGATGAATTCCCAAAAGAAATTTTATGCCAACCTTCTCAAAATATAAGAAGCCAAGAATGCAAATCAATCTCTCAATTGTTCCTTTTTAAAAGAGCAAAAAGGGTGCAATTCATATGTCCACAGGCCATTGCTGCCTAAATTTTGGCTCTGTAACCACGAGATAAGCTAATATACCAAACCCCTACCCCAATCTGGCTGTGATATGTACAGAAAAATATATGGATGAACTAACTAATAGACACTGTCTCCTATTTGGAGACCATTTCTAAAATTTCAGCTGTGCTACTTGGGAAAAAGAATCCACACCTTTGGGAGCTGGAGTTTCAATTCCATGTCTGTAAAAATCTCAACAGGATCATTTTATTCTATATATGCCAACTACACTGGTTACCTCATGGGAGAATATCACATAAATACCTAACAATCTTTCAACAGTCCCTAAATTTAAATTATTTTAGTTTCTGGGATTCCTTATGTTAGAATTCAATCTGCCATAAGCATGTTCTTATTGTATTGAAAGATGGTAATTTGGAGTTGTTTTTCAAAATTTGCAAAGTAAAATGTGGTTTTTAAGATACAGCTAATTTTATAGAATGAATCCCTTCCACAAGACTTACATGGAATTGAAATTTTCTAGTTTAATTTTTTCCTCTCCATTTCCCAAGTGCCAACACATACCACTGAAGGGAAAATTTCATCCTACTATGTAAAATGGGTTTCATTGTGAAGCTTCACGCATCATGACAAATTTATACATTTGGACCTAGTTTTAGATTAACAAGTTCCATTTAGGTCAAGGAAAACTTACCAATGTGTGCTCCTGATATATGTAGGAGAAACAGAGAAGATTTAGGGCAAAAGAGTATGACATTCAACCAAGCTGTCTTTAGGGAGCTCCTAAACTTATCTGTCATGCCTGAGGGAACATTCACATAAAAGAGATGTACTCTCAAGGTGAACATGTCATAAGGAAGGCTCAGGATACATGTTCTAATATAAAATCAGCTGTGGGAAGTATTTACTTGACAGCTCACCCCAAGAGACTAATTCACAAGATGCAGAGTGAAAGATATGTGAAAACTAACTTTATTATTTTTGCTAAGCCTTGGCAAAAGAACCAAGGAGAGCAATATATGGATAAATCAAACCAGGAGAAAAGTTAAAAGTTACACTGAAAGAGTTTATGTGTTTACATATGCACATATGCACAATGTGTATATATACTTTTGTATTTATATATACATGTTGTTGTTTGGGGATTCCCCAATGGCTCAGCTGATAGAGAATCCGCCTGCAATGCAGGAGACCAGGGTTTAATCCCTCAATCAGAAAGATCCCCTGGAGGAGGAAATGGCAATCTACTCCAGAATTCTTGCATGGAGAGTTCCATGGGCAGAGGAGCCTAACAGCTACAGTCCATGGGATCGCAAAGAGTTGGACATGACTGAGCTGAACTGACGTTGCCCATCTTTGCACTAATCCCTGACATATCAGTTCAGTTCAGTTGCTCAGTCATGTCTGACTCTTTGCGAACCCATGAACCGCAGCATGCCAGGCCTCTCTGTCCATCACCAACTCCCGTAGTCCACCCAAACCCATGTCCATCGAGTTGGTGATGCCATCCAGCCATCTCATCCTCTGTCTTCCCCTTCTCCCCCTGCCCTCAATCCTTGCCAGCATCAGGGTCTTTTCCAATGAGTCAACTCTTCGCATGAGGTGGCCAAAGTATTGGAGTTTCAGCTGCAACATCAGTCATTCCAATGAACACCCAGGACTGTTCTCCTTTAGGATGGACTGGTTGGATCTCCTTGAAGACCAAGGGACTCTCAAGAGTCTTCTCCAACACCACAGTTCAAAAGCATCAATTCTTTGGCACTCAGCTTTCTTTATAGTCCAACTCTCACATCCATACATGACTACCGGAAAAACCATAGCCTTCACTAGACGGAGCTTTGTTGGCAACCATAACCAAATATTTTCCTGTGCCAAACAGCCCACCTTACCAACATATCTAAATCCTACTAAACCTTCTTCATTCATCCATGGGCTGACTTCCTTGACTCCCTACCTCCTTTCTATAGGCATTCTGGTCATGGTGTTTAATAAGCTGTGACTCTGATCCATATTGCCTTTGTGTTGACTTTCATTTTTTGTTGTACTTGAAGTCATAGTGTGTGCATTATTTGGAAGCTCCTTTAAGAAGTATTACTTCAGTGGAGCTCCTCCAGAATACAGGCCACACCATTTTGCTTAATACTGACCTAATGGCACATAGAGATTAGGTGCGCACCCCTTAAAACTTTCTTGAAAGAATAAATGAACCTTAAATTATATGTCCTAGGGAATGCTTTTAAAATATGAATGGGTAAATTTCTTTAATGCATTTTCAGATTTACTACAACATGAGTTTTAGCTTTTGGGCTTCTTTAAGCTGTAGGTAAGAATAACAGGAAAATTAGCAATACATTCACTAGTGAAATGTGTCTGGTTCCCAAGCAAACACACTCCAAAAAACTGAAATCTTGGGTTTATCTCAGATGAACTGATTCTTTACAACTTCCAAAACTCTGAATTTCTGAATCCAGCAGGAACTTTTCAGACTACAGATGACTTCTAGCTATTCCAGGACCCTTCGGGACCTCTGTGGTGACATGCATGTACCCATACCCAAGACTGTGCCAAAGTTAAAGCTATACGAATAAGCATGTTTTCTGATGTAGAGTTTCAGAACAGTCATTCCTACAAGAAATATAGCAAGAAAAGAGCACTCAATTTTCTCAGTGCTCAGTGCCAAGACTGACATGTGAGGTTTTTTCAGGGTGGATGGAGTAAATAAACAGCTGTGAATTCAACTGTCCCTGAGAAAAGTGAATGAAACTGAAAGACAACTATGTAGACTGCTAAGACCAAATCTTCAATTTCAGAAGAACCAGGGATGAGTTTATATTTTTAATAGATTAAAATATAGATTTTTGGAATATTTGTGAGTTTTATTCTCTTTAATCAGTTTCTTTGGTTTTAGTTAGTACTTTCTTGAACATATTGCAAATGCATTTAATGAAACTTTTCTGTGTGTGACCTTTTATTCCTAAAAATTTATCAAAAAGAAGCATTCTTCTGAATAAACTGATTGTTATTATAAGTACAGTGGGCCCTCCATAGCTCAGATGAAAAATCCATGGATACAGATGACTGGTTGTAATGTATATTCACAGGGGTCCTGGAACCAATCCCTCCACCTTGGATACCAGGGGAAAATTGTCATCTTATGAGAAAGGAGAAAAATGTGTCATCTTGACAATGTCACTAAATGAGTTTTCCCAATTACATTTAACACAGTTTTCTTCTTGTTCATCACTACTGTAGATAATGAATAAAATATACATTTTATATGTTTTTCTTGCCACCATTTATTTATTTGTTTTGCCACCGTTTAGTTAGTACTTTCACATAGCTAATCTAATTCTTGTTTACCCCCTGAAGTAACTGAGGAGTGGAGTCTTCAGGCAGGGAAAGGCGGTGGTGAGGTAAAAGACATATAATGCAGATGGATTGCCCTAAGAGATGCTGCTCTGACCCTAACTTGGAGACTTAAGGGTGGAAAAGTAGGAGCCAAGCAATGTGAAGATAAAGCTAAGAACCTTGTCACACAGAACTGCCTTTCTATATTTCATCCTCCTCAATCCCTTTATCTAGTTATTTATTTCACACAGAAATCACTAGGAAGTCAAACCCCAAACTTTCATATCACAGTTCTGTGGCTACTGCTTCAGAAAATTCATCCCCTCACATTGGGCAGGGTTACTGTGTTTAATAGCTGTGTCTACACTGGAATCTGTCTCGCCCCCCACTGTCTCAAGATAGGCTGTGGTGACATATAAGAATAGTAAGTGAGTAAACATGTCATTTTCTCAACCAGCCTTTGCCTGAGGGAATTTGGAGTTTGGCAACACATGGGATATTTACCAGATCTATGGGCTTTTGCCTATACTTCATCCAGATAAGAAGTACTTTTTCTTTTCGCACTTTGCACTTTGTCCAACAGAAACCAGGCATGAATCCATATGCTCAAGAAATTCTGTGTACCCCCCAATGCTCATCGCCACATTGTTTACAATAGCCAGGACATGGAAGCAACCTAGATGTCCATCAACTGATGAATGGATAAGAAAGCTGTGGTACCTATACACAATGGAATATTACTCAGCATTAAAAAAAAAAATTCATTTGAATCAGTTCTACTCAAGTGGACGGAACTGGAGCCTATTATCCAGACTGAAGTAAGCCAGAAGGAAAAACAAAAATACAGTATACTAATGCATATATATGGAATTTAGAAAGATGGTAACGAGAACCCTGCATGCGAGACAGCAAAAGAAATGCAGATGTATAGAACAGACTCATGGACTCTGTGGAAGAGGGCAAGGGTGGGATGATATGGGAGAATGGCATTGAAACATGTTAATTATCATATGTGAAATCAATCACCAGCCCAGGGTTGATGCTC
>ML662436.1:15541187-15572031 GCA_007570785.1 Antilocapra americana | reverse complement strand
GTTAAGAAAATTTAAAAAAAAAGAAATTCTGAAAATTACTGTGTCTGAAATGTAATTGTATAAATGTAGAGTGTCCTTATAAGTATGTGGTCAGTTTCAACATTAGAGTTAGGATACTTTTGATTCTACTGTTTATACTTTTATATCTCTAGCCTTGAATTCTTATAAAAGCACCAAAAAAGAATAGGATCACAGACTCCTGTAGAGTACACTACCACATTATCGACATGTATGAATGAGCTTTATTATACCAAACTTGGCTTCAGTCAATTCAGTCGCTTAGTCATGTCCAACTCTTTGTGACCCCATGGACTGCAGCATGCCAGGAATCTCTGTCCATCGCCAACTCCCAGAGTTTACTCAAACTCATGTCCACTGAATCAGTGATGTCATCTAATCATCTCATGCTCTGTTGTCCCCTTCTTCTCCTGCCCTCAATTTTTCCCAGCATCAGGGTCTTTTCAAACGAGTTCTTCACATCACTTCTTCACATCAGGTGGCCAAAGTATTGGAGTTTCAGCTTCAACATCAGTCCTTCCAATGAATGTTCAGGACTGACTTCCTTTAGGATGGACTGGTTGGATCTCCTTGCAATCCAAGGGACTCTCAAGAGTCTTCTCCAACACCACAGTTCAAAAGCATCAATTCTTTGGAGCTCAACATTCTTTATAGTCCAACTCTCACATCCATACATGACTACTGGAAAAACCATAGCTTTGACTAGATGGATCTTTGTTGGCAAAGTAATGTGTCTGCTTTTTAATATGCTGTCTATAAGTTGACTAGTAATGATTTGAATATTTTATGAGTTTTTAAGGGTGGGTATTTTTTGAGATGATAGACATCTTGAAGACGGGAAGCAGGGCATACTGGCATTTTCCACATCTGCTGTGTGTGCCTGACATCAACCCAGGCTGACTAATCAGAATCTTCTCTCTTGCTGGCCACACTAAATAGTTCATGGATAGATAATTGACTTAAAACGAGCAAAGAAGACACATTGACAGTCTGACACTTTTCCCAGACCTGTGGGAATAGACTCTCCCCTCTAAGATACAGGCCAAGCAGTACTGGTGGTCCACTCATCACTGCCCAAGGGACAGTCTAGTCTAGAAGAAAGGGCACAGGAAAGAAAATCAGAGCTAAAATTGAAATGGGACATATTTGATCATATATGACATAATGGCTCTGGAAGAGCTATGTCAGAAGTAAAATAGACAATAGGTGCTTTCATTTACATTATATAATAAAATCCCCTTTCACTAGAGCAATATTTATGTGAGCTTTCATCACCTGCAACCAAGATCTGATACACACATCACCTACCATCTCCAGAGATCAAAGGGGGCCACTCAAAGATTCCTGACTGCCAGAGAGCCTGGTGTTTGGTCATAACTGAAGATCATCCTCAGTGAGCTTTCCCAGGTATAGCCTCCTTCTATCCCACTCTATCAACATTCCTCCTGTTAGAGGTGGAGGTGGCGTGGAAGAAGGGGGAAAAGTATCCATAAATGATCACATATCAGGTATCAGTGGAATATTTGAGACTCTCCTAAATCATCATGCACAGAAAAGGTAGAATAGAAAAATATGTATATTAATAGTGAAAAAAATAGCCTGACACTCAGTTCCAAATGAATCATCTTCCTTCCTGTGGTCTGAGAAAACACGAATGCATCTCTTTCTTATAGTGAAAGCTAACACTTACTGAGAGCTTATCATGTGTCAGACAGTGTTCAGATTCATTTAATCCTCATATAAATCCTTAGAGGTAGGTGTGATTATTATTCTCGACTTGCAGATGAACAAATTAGGGGCTTAAGCAACTTGCTTAATGTTGTGCAAGTAGTAAGCCATGAGTTGAATCCAGTATAACACCCAAGTATGAATATGTTCTATGCTGCTATACTAAAATTAATAATTGAAAACGTAAGAGAGATCCAAGCCTTCAATTGTCAAATGAAGAAAAGGAATCAGTCTCAAAAAAAGAAATACTTAAAATACACACAATTTAATTTAAAAATACTTAAATTATTATAACAAATCTATGTCAATGAACAATACACATGGGAAAAAGATCTAGTGAATGAAAATATCTTGAATTGTAATATATCTTCCCCTTTTCAAAAAGATTCAAGTGGATGCCCCTCTAAAAAAGATATTTTCAAATTCACTAACTTTTATAAGTCTAATTTAGATATAGAAATTAGCTTTAGCCTTATAAAAGGGAAATCTTATATAAATGACATTATAACTGCTTTGTGAGATATTACATTTTGACCACTGGACTAAGGCTTCTAATAGAAAATAAAAATCAAAGCACATGCAGTTAAAACCATGAAAGAGAAGGTACAGCATCAATTTTACATGTGTGTTTTTATTCTTTATTTGTAGAAATTAATTCTACTCACTATCATAAAATATTTTTGAACTGCTACTAGCATAGGCAACTCTTTTTCCTTTCTCATTTTCCTTCTCCTTTCTTATTTCACAATTGCATTCAATTTTTCTACAGACTTTGTCCTTAAAATTTGCTTCCTTGCTGAAAATGACCTAATAGTGGGTTCCTAGAAAGAAGGGATCTGGTCCTCATTGTTTATTATGGGCTAGGAATTTTCTCTATGCTTCTTATGTGAAGCATCACTCAGTCCTTGCATTGACCCTAGCAAAGGATGGTTCTCATTTTTCAGATGAAGAAACTATAGTTCACAGAAGCAAAGTAGTCTATTGAAGTGACCCGGCATTGATGTCCCTAACTATATGTAAGATTAAACGGGGAAGATCCATGTAATACATTTTGTTAGCATAAGGCAGAGTACATCGTCCATCCCCAGTTGCTCAGTCATGTCTGAATCTTTGTGACCCTATGGACTCCAGCCCACCATGTTCCTCTGTCCGTGGGACTTCCCAGACAAGAATACTGCAGTGGGTCCCCATGCCTTCCTCCAGGGGATCTTCCTTACTCAAGGATCGAACGTGCATCTCTTGTGTCTCCTGCACTGGCAGGTGGATTGGTGGCACGGCACATAGTAAGTCTTTAATGACAGCATCCATGTAGACATTCTGCCTTCAGCAGTTTCCAGTTTCAGGACTGTCATCCTGACACAGGCACAGTCTCATAGGCCAAGGTTATAACTTGTCAAATCTCTGCTCAAAACCCTCAAATGTCTTTCTGTTTCTACTCAGACTAAAATCCAGTGTCTTCACCATGGCCTACAAGACTTTATAAAATATAACCCTAACCAACTCTTGAGGCTGTTTTCCTAGCACTATTCTTCCACTTCTCTCTAAACACATCAAGTTTCTTTGCTTCTCTTCCTTGATGTATCAAAGTCACCCCATTTCAAGTCCTCAGCACTCAAGGACATTGGTCTGGCATCCACTTTAACTCCTTATCTCAACCTATTCAGGGGTCTCATCAAATGTCACCTCATCACATAGGCCTTTTCTGGCCATCTTATCTAATGTTATTATTCTCTGCTCCTTTTCCTTAATTCATGTTTCTCTATATCATTTATAATACTCAACATAGTAGATGAACCTATTTGCTTTTATGTGTTTATTGGCCTCCCCCACCAGAATGTAAATATCATGAGAGACAAGGCTTTGTTTTGTTTATTGCTGAATCTCCAACATCTAGTACATGGTCTGGCACAGAATACTGCTCAACGCAACTATGTCGAATGAACAAAGGCATGTGGCACATGGCTTCCCATCTATTAATACATATACCCTATATACAGTTAGAAGCAGGTGACCAAGTTCTACCCAAAATATGTAAATAGAGTGATCTGCAAACATCCATGTCTCTCCACTGTTTCTTTCATTCTACAGACTGGAAATTGGAAATCATGTATAAGCCATCTCTGATTGCACAGACTGTGATAATGCAAGAGAAGTCCATGAATGGCCTCAAAAAGCAGGGTCACTTACCCACCCTGGACCATCAGGCTACCTTGCATTTGGGAATCTCATTTTACCAAAGCTTAGTATCCTGCCTAACATGGAGACTAAACTAAGGCACCTTCATTTAGCATGGAGAAGAGAAGAATAATTCTAGACTTTTGAGAAAATCAAAATAATAAGACTGGATGACTGATGTGTTCTGTGAGGATAGGAAGCTGAGAGAATGGAAAATTACCCTGAGGTTTTCAGCTTTGGGAGTAGGGATGAGGGTAATGTCATTAATCAAGTAAGAGATGTTGATGAGTGAGGAGGGTGAGGCAACGACTCATGTTATGAATATGTTAAGATGAAGCTGCCTCTGTGACATCAGGGTGAAGATTTCCAATAAATTTTCCATTCCCTGCTTCACTAGAACAGCTACAAGTAGATCTGTGATTTATACATTGGCCTTCAATGTAAGATTTCATGGTTCTGTGCCTAAAAATAACTGCATAGCTCTAAGGAAAGGTGAAAAGCTTTCTCATGCAGACAAATTGCATATCTTGTATTTTTTAGAGCAGACACTCCTTATTAGTTTACCATATAACTTGAATAAAGGTGCACATTTTAGGAGCTGCAAGAATTCTGAACTATTATTTATTGTCTATCACTCTAATTATATTTGGAGAAATACTCATTTTCTCCAAAAAGTTTTTTAAAATTAGCTTCTCCTCTTTTTAAGCTTTTACTAGAAAAATGTATCAACACATTGTTTAATGTTAAACTATGTCTAAATAAATTTTCTTAAAGTAACAGTTTTCCTTAACATAATCTCTCCTAATGCAAAGATAGGGAAATATTTCATGCTCCACAATTTTTACCCATAAATTTTTGCAGTTTCATGCAGATGCAAATGCCTATGCATGCATGCACACACACACACAGACACACAAAACACAAACACATATCTCATAACATCCCTTGAAGTGAGGTCAGTAGTATCAGGGACTTCAGCCTGAATGCAAAACCCTTTAAAGTATCATTAATGGGAGAATAAAGACCTTTGGGGGAAAAGTGCTTTTATAGCTCTCGAAAATGATATAATTCAGCATAATGTAGCCAAGTTAATTGTGACCCACCAGGCAAGGAACTTAATTAGTCATACATGTGGGTTAATGATCAAGTCTTTTGTCTGCTATCACTCTCCAGTAAAGGGCAAAAGGAATGAGATGATGAGAGGAGAGAAGAAAGCAACAAGGAGAAGGCAGTGATCCCCAAGCAGATGTGCTTGGGCTGCCAAATAATCACAGCTGGAAAAGAGAATATCTATTTCACATCTGGGAAATAGGTAATTTACAGATAAGTCACACTGCATTCTCTGTGAAGAAGGGATAGCTTCTCATTCAAAAAACTGAACACAGGAATGTCTTAAAGCTCTTTAGGGATGTTTTAGAATCCATTTTCAGTGTTGCAAAGGAAGGGGCAGTTGTGAAAGACAATATAGCATGCTTCTTTTATTATTGCACATGTTATATCTTCCAGTAAAAATGAAATTGGGTAAAGGGTAAAGAAGATGACTTAAGGTGATTTGCCAAAGAAATTCAAGAGAATACCACCCCAACATGGTTCATTATTCTCAAGACCTAAACCCTGTTTTTTTGAAAATGTTATCATAAAGCACAAATGAATTTGGTCATGCCTGACGTATCATAAGTAATGCCCAGAGGAGAAATTTCTTCTACATAATTTTGTTCCATCAGTAAATTGTTTCTTTTACTCCCTCAAATGTAGAAATCTTTGCATTCATCATTTCTATGGCATATCCTATTTGACCTCCTATCCTATATTATATTCTCCTGGAAAACTAGCTCATTAAGAAATGCTAGGTTTGAGATTTGAAATTTTAAAAATTCAGTTTAACAAAGCAAGTGGTTTCTTCTTTAAAGTATAATTATGAAGTGTTTAAATGTAGTTGGAATTAGGAACATACAAAGAGGATTTTCTATAACTGTTTCATTATTATATGAGAATAGATAATGTAATTTTATATACATCCTTCATGTTGTAGGAAATACAGTGACTAAAGTTGCAGACAAATCTTCATTTTAAAATGAAATGCATAAGAATAATGGTAATTAAAGATTTTTTATGAATTGGCAGGCTTATTTCAAACTTTACCATCAATAAGTCAGTGCTTATTAGCTGAGGGTTTCACAACCAATGTATAGACAAATGTGAGTGGTAAATTCAGACTGATAAACTTAACATAGATTTCAGCTGGATAAATGCATCAAGGCTTAGTTACTTAAGTTTTATGGTGGAAGTCAGCATAATCATGATATATGGTAGATATTTTCCACTGTCAAGCTGAGTATAAGAATTCAGGTACTCTCAAAAGGGCCACATACCAGTAGACAAGCATATTTGTGAGTTAAAGTTATCTCAGAACTGCTGGTTTCTCAGTGGTTCTTCTGTGTATCTATCTACATATATAAGGTGGCAGTATTTATGTATACAAGTTAATCTGAATATGTTGAGACCAGTTGTCTTGGATGAGTTCTCCTTATCTATCTTTGGGATTACAAAATATACAATATGACTACAGAGCAGAGTGGCTTCCCAGGTGACTCAGTGGTAAAGAATTCACCTATAATGAAGGAAATGCTGGTTTGATCCCTAAGTCAGAAAGATCCCCAGGAGAAGGAAATGGCAACCCACTCCAGTATTCTTGCCTGGCAAATCCCATGGACAGAGGAGATTTGTGGGCTATAGTCCAGGGGGTTGATAAAGATTCAGACACAAGTTAGGGACTAAACAACAATGGACCAGAGTACATACATTTTAATATGAACTAATTCTCATTTCCAAGGGAACATTTCATGCAAAGATGGGCACAATAAAGGATGCAAATAGTATGGACATAACAGAAGCAGAAGATATTAATAGGAGGTGACAAGAATACACAGAAAAACTATACAAAAAATGTCTTAATGAACTGGATAAACATGATGGTGTGATCAATTACCTAGAGCCAGACATCCTGGAGTGTGAAGTCAAGTGGGTCTTAGGAAGCATTACTATGAACAAAGCTAGTGGAAGTGACAGAATTCCAGATGAGCTATTTAAAATCCTAAAAGATGATGCTGTTAAAGTGCTACACTCAAAATGCCAGCAAATTCATAAAACTCAGCAGTGACCACAGGACAGGAATAGGTCAGTTTTCGTGCCAATCCCAAAGAAGGACAATGCAAAAAAATGTTCAAACTACTGCAAAATTGCACTCATTTCACATATTCACAAGCTAATGCTCAAAATCCTTCAAGCTAGGCTTTAACAGTTCATGAACCGAGAACTTCCAGATGTTCAAGGTGGATTTAGAAAAGGCAGAGAAACCAGAGATCAAATTGCCAACATCTATCTGGATCATAGATAAACAAGGAATTTCCAGAAAAAACATCTACTTCTGCTTCATTGACTATGCTAAAGCCTTTGACTCTGGATCATAACAAACTGTGGAAAATTCTTCACAAGACGGGAATACTAAGCCACCTGACCTGCCTCCTGAGAAACCTGTAATAGGTTAAGATGCAACAATTAGAACTGGACATGGAACAACATACTGGTTCAAAATTGGGAAAGTGAAAGTTGCTCAGTCATGTCTGACTCTTTGTGACCCCATGGACTATACACTCCATGGAATTTTCCAGGCTAGAATACTGGAGTGGGTAGCTGCTCCCTTCTCCAGGGGATCTTCCCAAAGGAGGGATTGAACCCAAGTCTCCAGCATTGCAGGCAGATTTTTTACTAGCTGAGCCACCAGGGTAGACCAAAATTGGGAAAAGAGTACGTTAAGACTGTACACTGTCATCCTGCTTATTTAAATTATTCAAAATACATCATATGAAATGCCAGGCTGGATGAATCCTTAGCTGGGATCAAGACTTCCAGGAGAAATATCAATAACCTCAGATATGCAGATGATGCCACCCTAATGGAAGAAAGCAAAGAGGAACTAAAGAGCCTGTGGATGAAGGTGAAAGAGGAAAGTGAGAAGGCTGGCTTAAAGCTCAATATTCAAAAAAAATAAGATCATGACATTCAGTCCCATAAATGCATGGCAAATAGATGGGGACAGAGAGGAAACAGTGAAGACTTTATTTTCTTGGGCTCCAAAATCACTGTGGATATTGACGGCAGCCATTAAATTAAAAGATGCTTGCTTCTTGGAAAAAAAGCTATAACAAATATAGACAGTGTATTAAAAAGCAGAGATAACGCTTTGCCAACAAAGGTCCATCTAGTCAAAGCTATGGTTATTCCAGTAGTCATGTATGGATGTGAAAGTTGGACTATAAAGAAGGCTGAGCACCAAAGAACTGATGCTTTCAAAACGTGGTGTTGGAGAAGACTCTTGAGTGTCCTTTGGACAACAAGGAGATCAAACCAGTCAATCTTAAAGAAATCAGTCCTGAATATTCAATGGGAGGACTGATGCTGAAGCTCAAGCTCCAATACTTTGGCCACCTGATGTGAAGAGCCAACTCATTGGAAAAGACCCTGATGCTGGGAAAGACTGAAGGCGGAAGAAGAAGGGGACAACAGAGGATGAGATGGTATCACTGTTTCAATGGACATCAGTTTGAGCAAACTTCAGAAAACTGGACAGGGAAGCCTGGTGTGCTGTAGTCCATGGGGTTGCAAACAGTCAGACACGACTGAACAACTGAACAACAATTCTCATTTGTCACCTGCAGCCTCCTCAGGCTAACAAAGCCTCCTACAAGGACTTACCTGAGCTAAACATTGCAGCATTATAACATAGATGAGGTACAAGATGCTCTGAAAGTTGTGATAGTGGAGCTCTTTGATTAGCCTGAAAAATAATCTTGTAAGAATTCAGCATGTATAAGCTACTACATGGACAGTTTTGTATGATGGAACAATACGAATTTAGGAACCAGGACCAAACCTTGGGTCCCCCATTTACATAGCTCTATGACTTAGGGAAACTTTCTTAAGTTTTTGAGGCTCAGTTTTATCATACAGTGTGGGTTATAATAGTATTTCCCACTCAGTGTTGTTGTGGGTTTAAATTATTTAAAATAGTTAGAAAGCCTAGTGAAAGATAAAATATACCAAAAATGTATTCTTTTTATTTCCATTTCCTTACTTACATTAAGCTGAAATTATTACCTTTGTTCTAAAACTATTTAGCATCTGACTGTGGAGAAAAGATTAAAAAAAAATGTTATTAACTTCAATTGACATCTTTCTTTAGGAGGTTGCTATATGCCAAGCACTAACCTGAATAATAACCTAAACATGAAATCTCTCATTTAACCTTCACAAAACTTAAGAGGTAGATACTTTTGTTGTTCTGACATTTTACGAATAAAATTTGAACTGGTTAGCTTTGCTGTAGTAACGACCCAATGCATTTTTGTTGTTGTTTAGAATTGCTGTTGAAACATGTTAATTATCATATGTGAAATCAATTGCCAGCCCAGGGCTGATGCTCAGGGCTGGTGCACCGAGATGACCCAGGGGGAGGGAATTGGGAGGGAGGAAGGAGGGGGGTTCTGGAGGGGGAGCATATGTATACCCATGGCGGTTTCATGTCAATGTATGGCAAAACCAACATAATAAAGTAAAGAAAATTTTAAAAAATAAAATAAATAAAATAAAATCAATCTCTGTTAAGAAAAAAAAAAAAGAATTGCTGTTGAAGCGCTACTCCATGTGTTTTTTCCTAACAAAGGCTGACACTCGGAGAAAGAAAAAATGAGGAAAAGGAACCTGATCCACTCAATTGCTCTTGAAGCTTCTGCTTGAACTCTCATGCTTATGAACTCACATGGCAAAAGCAAATTTTATGGTCTATTTTGACAATAAGGCAGAGAAACTTACATTTCAGAGACAACTGGAGTGAGAAAAATTAGAGCTTTCAAAACATAGAAACACACCTTCAACCTTAATCTTAATATTGTAGAGTCTATAATTACCTACCTATTTTGCCTCCTCTCAGGAAACAATTTTTTAGTATGCCTTTATGCACTTTGATTCAGAAACTATTTGAGGTTGAAATTCAAACTGTCTTGTTTTCACAGAATCATGCACTATTTAGCTGCAGTTATCTCTGACACCTGTTGCTTAGTCACTAAGTCATGTCTGACTCCGCCACCCCATGGACTACAGCCCAGCAGGATCCTCTGTCCATGCGATTCTCCAGGCAAGAATACTGGAGTGGGCTGCCATTTCCTTCTCCAGGGGATCTTCCCAACCCAGGGATTGAACCTGCATCTCCTGCATGCACCATTGCCCTGATAAATACACTGACAATTCCAAACTGTAACTGGTAGTCAGACACCATGGTCTGGATAAAGTTTGCACTACGGCTCTGTATTCCACACAGATCCTGTATTCACCACCTTACAACAAGTTGGAAAAGACTACCATAGAGAGGGCTTGAGATTTGTGGTTCCAGAATGAGGCTAATTTGCATTTCAACACAACCCTGTCATTTAATGGCTTAGCAGGAATCTAAGTCCCAGTGTCTCATTTGTATAATTGTGTAGAATTTTGTAGCTTTAAATAAAATAATGCATTTTGCTATGGCAACAATTTCTAATAAGAACATTTTAACCACATATTTTAAAATAACCACATATATTTTTCCTACTTAGTAACTTAGAATTTGGGTTCTTTTCTCAATGATAAAGACAGTAGATGTAAACCATTTTTCCCTTTCACTCAAAAACCAACCGTGGACTGAGTACAAATGTGACTGAGACCGCTGCTGGGGAGAGAGGACTAGGCAAACTAGCTCCCGGCCCTGGTGAACCTTTCAGAATAGATGTGGAACTTACAGGCAGAACTATTTCCAAGTATAATGGAAGATGGAATTGTGAGGCATAACTAAGTTTCTTTATTTAATTTCTTACCTTGGGTATATTCATTTTCCTGAGGGAATCTAAACTTCACAGCTCAGATCTGAACTATAAACTTTCATACTAAATCCCAAAGTCTTCATGAGCTTTCCTATTTTTTGAAGTCCTCACTTAACATCAAACAGCGCCCAATCAATTAAGAGATACTCAGAAAACTCCAATATTTATCTATGTTCATATAATCCAGAGAGTCTAGCCACACTGTTTTTGCCATAATCATTTTTGGTCACTATTCTAAGGTTTTGTCTCGTCAAAGCCTGAAACAAACAGCATTCAATCCTTTATATTCATTTACTCATCTAGTAATTTTATCATTTATATATTAAACAAGTAGTTGAGTGTATCTAGTATGCCAGGGACTGTGCCAGACACTGGACGTAAAATAATTTACAATACACAGAGGTTCCCTGACCCTGAGGAACTTATATTCCACTGAGGAAAGCATTCTTTAAAAAAAAAATGACAGATTATTCTATGGGCTTGGGAGAAAAAAATCCAGACTTCGGTGATAGAAAATAAATCATGGCAGGATTGTGGTAATAATTTCATAGGATATGCAAAGGAAAACCTTTCTGGGGAGAAGGCATTTTTCAGTTGCGACTCAGAGATGAGAAGGAACCATTCATGTGAAGAATCTTTCACATGGGAAACAGCTTGGCTTTTCTGGCAGCTTGTAGATGACCAGAGCTACTGGTTAGAATAAGCTAAGGAAGAGAAGCATGAGATGAGCTGAGAAGTAGCAAGGGAGGGTGATAGAGGACCACACAGGCCATGGAGAGGCGTTTCGGTGGTATATATACTGAGATGTGCTAAGCCTTGAAGATATACAATTACTTTTATGATCATGTAAACCATAGCTAACATTTATATGCACTAACCAAGTACCAAGATTTGTTCTAAACCCTTTTGCTTATGTTATTAACTCATTTAATCCTCTTAACAGCCCTTTGAAGTAGGTATTTTTATCATTCCATTTTGAAGAGCAGAAAACTGAGTTACTGTAAGATTAAGAATCTTGCCCAAGATTCCAAGCTAATAAATAGCAGAACTGAGATTCAAACCCTGGTAGCCTAGCTCCAGAATCTGGCTTCTATATCTTACTGTGTTGTATAAACTGTATTTTTATCCCCAAACTCAAAATCAGGGATGTTGAGCAAATATATTCAACCCTGGCTCAGTGGGAACAGTATTTCAGCTCTTTTTTAGTATAGCTACTAAAGTGACAGAACTTTACCATGTAAGGAGACACCAAAAATTTTTGTGATGTTCATAAACAGACTCTAAGATAAACAGCTCATCTACAATTGCACCATTATTACACAGCCATTGTAAAAACTATGGGAATTTGGTGGGACAAATATAAATAAATCAAACAATGAGTATCAGTACATATTTTACCATTCTAATGAAAATCAACTCGGTGCTATATAAAACACATAGCAGTTTATTGATTTTCATAAGAAAATTGAAATATATACTGGTATTCTCATAATCAAATGAGATCTTTTTAATAAGAGATTACTTATTTGAACTAGGGAAAATAGTCAGATTTCTCTTGAATACTGTGGTATATAAGTTTACATTTTTGGTCCCTAAAATGATGATGAAAATCCTGAAATTGGTTAGATATATTAAACAAATGTTAGGAAAAATGAAAGCAAAAAAAAATTTTACCTAATTTTCTTCTAAGATCTACATAATCATAATAAGGAAAATGGTTGTTGCAGAAACAAAAGGTACTGTGATATCTGAGACAACAGGTTTAATAAAGTTAACTGTCAGGATATTGTGACAAATTTCAGAACATATAAAGCAACTTCCAATCCTAAAAATACAACAATAGATGAAACACTGCCTAGACAGATCTTGTGCATTTACTGAATCACAAACATTAACTGAACACTTACTCTAAACCAGGTGGCTTTGCAAAATGGATAAGTTTCTGTCCTTACAGAGCATATATTCTAGCCAGAATAGCCAGCCAAACATAAATCAAATAACAAAATGCCAAAAGACGACCAAGATAAATAAAAGTTGTTAGTTCATAAACACAAAAATCAACACAAACTTGGCTAGTAAAGGAATCAAATCCACCTACTCAGGCACTATAGGAATAAAAAACTTCATAGGTCCTAATTTGGTAGCAGCTTAAACATGGAGTCCATGTAAACAATTTGTTTGCAACTCAATTCAAGAAGCAGATGGTACATGAAAGATGCATTCATCTGCCACAATTCAAACCCTGCCTTCATTATCATTCAGTGTCTACAGGCACCTCTTTCAACAAGAGGACAGACTGGGTATCTGTCAGACTGAACTAATACTTTCCCAGTCCTCAAGAGACTTACATAAATGATGTGAAAAACAGAAAAAATTAACAGCTGTGTAAAAATACATAACTGAAAAGTGACCAAGGAGAAAAAAAGATGAGCATATTTGACACAGGCATTTTCAAAGTAGGCTAAAGAAAGTGAGAACACTTTGGAAGGGAGTCTGGAGGAATTTGGAGTTCCTATTCTTGGCAGTTTGCTTCCAAATCCATTTTACTTGCTTTTGCTCTGCTCTGCATCACAGCTCAACTGATCTTTGTAGGCTGTATCTCCCCTAATTTTTTATTAGGTGGCTTGAACAGTATTACACAATGGGAGGAAACAGCAGAAGATCGGAGAGTTAGCAGGAGAAAAGGAGAAGCCAGGGTATGTCTCTCTTTGTTTATAAAGGTATTTCTCAGCTGCTGACTTCAGCTCCTCCTAGACAGCTCCATCATAATTCCAGCTTTCACCAGGTGATCCCAGCCCCTGGAATTCAGTAACACTGCCTCTTTGCTTAGATTTCTGTTCTAAAAATGGTAAGTTTTTCCTGACTTGTGTCTGTGTTGCCTCAATGCCTTGCTTGGCTCTCCAGCTTTACCATAACCTGTATCCAATGCTCTATATTAAATTTCATCTATTTTAAAGATGTATATGTTTGTTTTTTTCCTAACTTAGATGAAGCAAAAAGATTAAGAATAATGTAGAAGAAATCACACATTTTTCAAGCACTTAGTTTAAATCCCAGTATGTCATTTGGGCTGTCTAAACTTGGGAAAGAGATGAGAACATTATATGCCTCAGGTTCTCATTAATTCTTCCCTTCCCTTCATTTAAAAATCTACAAAATGAAAATAATAATACTTACATTCTAGTGTTATTGTGGGGACAATATGAAGTCATGCACAGGAAGTTCTGAGCATTGTGCCTGATAGTAGATTCTTAGTAAATGATACTTTATTTCCTTCCATTACTTCCTCTTTCCTGAAGCCAACAACAAACACCACATTTATACTTCATATACAGTGAGTCTTACTATGTATAGGGTTCTTAGCTAAGACCTTTGAGTGTGTGTGCTGTATTTTTTTAGTCACTAAGTCATGTCTGACTCTTTGCAACCCCATAGACTTCAACAAAGCAGGCTCCTCTGTCCTCCACTATCTCCCAGGGTTGGCTCAAATTCATGTCCATTGAGTCAATGATGCTCTCTAACTATCTCACCTTCTGCCTTCTTTCCCAAAACATCAGGGTCTTTTCCAGTGAGCAGGCTATTCACATGAAGTGGCCAAAGTATTGGAGCTCCAGCTTCAGAATCAGTTCTTCCAATGAATATTCAGGATTTATTTCTTTTAGGATTGACTGGGTTAATATCCTTGCAGTTCAAGGGACTCTCAAGAGTCTTATGCAGCACCATAATTTGAAAGCATCAATTCTTCAGTGCTCATCCTTCTTTACATTTATGGGGTATGTGTTAAATTAAATGTTTTTATTTAATCATTACAATAAATCTTTGCAGTTAGTTTCCATTATTAGTTTCTTTTTTTTTTTCAGGTAAGGAAAATAAGCTTAATATTTTCATGGAAATATCTGAAGTTATATAGTTAGCATTAGCAAGTGGTAGAGCCAGTTTAAATTTATGTCTGCATGACTCTAGTCTGTGGGTTTTACTCTGCTATATGACTTCTCATCACTGCAAAGATAAATCATATTTAGTCCTCAGACACTAAAGCCAGGGAAAACACATGACCCCCACTTCTTGCACTCCCAATTGTCCTCCCCTTTTGGATCTAGGCTATTGTGTAGGGTAACCTATGAAATTCAGAACTATGCTTTATGCAAAACTGAATAATTTTAGAGTAGAAGATACTGTATTCTATAAAGTTGGAATGGTAATGTTTTAATCCAATCAGAACATCATGAAGAGTCTATGGTATATAATACTTTAAAATATATAGTAAGTAAGCATACAGCATCTAAAAATGAAGGGGTATGAAGTATATAGTACTAATATACAAAAAATGTAGCATAAAGGTAGGCACAAATTTTAAGACAGGCAGGCAAATAGTGCATTTATTTTTGAGATTTTAAGATTATAGACATCTTTTTAAATATAACACAAGTAAGACCTAATGTGTCTGAATTATATATATAATTATTACACATATGTAAATTATATATAAGGACTTCCCTGGTGGCTCAGATGGTAAAGCGTCTTGCTTACAATGTGGGAGACCTGGGTTTGATCCCTGGGTCAGGAAGATCCTCTGGAGAAGGAAATATAAAACAATTAAAGAAAAGATCACAGAACAGGTTACTAAGGTTAGTTATGAAACTGAATTCATGAAGATTCTACTTTAAGAAAGTGTTGAACGTGTACATTGCTGAGATTTATCATGTTTTCTTTCTGTATAAGAAAACAAATAGAAACTTTAGAATAAAAAAGATATCCCAAAAGCATGCCATTAAAAGAAATGACATTGACTTAAAAATGTATCTGCCTCAGTTTTTAGATAAAAAGCTTTAAATAACCAAGTAAAACAAAAATTCATCATGGAAAAGTTAGCTTCTTAATCATCATTTTTAGTATTTTTTTCTATAATTGGCACAAAAATAATAAGCAGGGTGACTGCTTCCTTATTTGATGTAATAAAAATAAGTATTTCCAAACTTGGGCTCTTGATACCTAGAGGGGTGGGATGGGGTGGGAGGTGGGAGGAAGGATCAAGAGGGAGACACATATATATACCTATGATGTTGGTGTATGACAGAAACCAATACAATATTGTAAAGTAATTATCTTTCATTTAAAACTAGATAATTTTAATAAACAAGTATTAAAATGACATATTACTGAAAGAAAATCTCTGTAAGAATTTGTTCATGAAAGACTTGAATCAGCAGTATTAATCAGAAGACACATCTATTATGTTGCAAGAGTGAGAAACACCAGTAAAATGAAGTTGAAACCAAATATGTGGATCAATGAACTAAGAAGATCTGTGAAGAAAAAGATAAAATAAGAAGAGGAGAGTTGCAAACACCTTCAATCACAGAAAGGAGAGAATTAAGAATGTAGTGGGTCTTTGGCCTCTGCTTAGGATTCAGATAGACAGTGTGAAAGAATATTACTCCAAACTTAGACCAGAAAAATTTGGATCACTGAACAACTCACAACTTTCGCTGAACCCATAAAAGTACTGAGGTTGCAGAACTATCAACTAACTGAAAATCTAAGAAGACACATGCTTTCAGAGAGAGAGGGATATGATTACTTGCTTACCTAGGACAGACACTGAGTGACACACGAGCAGGTAATAAAAATTAGGTTCAATTTTAAAAAATTAATTTCTACATGTCAAGCAATGGCTACTGTGACATTGTAGAACAACCAGGGATAAAGAAATTAGCAACTTCCAGGAGCTTCTACAAGGACCTCACTGAATGCTCACAAGAAAGATTTGAGTAGGGTGAGAGATCTGAGAAAACCTCCTCCTGGGGCCTTCTAGGGAGGCTGGCAACAGCTGTTGTGAAGAAGGAATGAAGACCCATCTAGGATTCTTCTTCCCTCTCCTCCCTTAAGCCTCTGGGGGAAGAGCAGCACACTGCTGCCCTCAGGGTATGGGTGGAGAGCTAATAGATCTGGGGGAAGAGAGGAGACCATAATCATCTAGAAGTAGAAAAATGTACTGGGTCTAGACCATCAGATCCTCTACTCTACAAGGAGGCAGAGACCTTAGAGCCTATCAAGACTGAAGATCCAAGACAAGAGATAGGGTTCCCCCTCCCACCACCCTCACTAGATGTCTACTGCTGGGGAAGGGAAAGAATGTTGGAAAGAAAGGGAAAGTTGTTATTAATACATAACATAGGGAGTCCAGCATGGCGCTCTGTGATGACCTAGAGGGGTGAGATGAGGGGAAGGGAGGGAGGCTTAAGAGGGAAGGGATACATATATAAAAGTATGACTGAGTCACATTGTTGTACTGCAGAAACCAACACAAAATTGTAAAAAAAAAAAATGTCCACCAATTAAAAAATAAACAATTAAAAAAAAAAAGAAATCTTCAAAGCTCAGGTTCACTGTGACTTTTTCTGAGCCTCTCCTTGCTTTTGTTCTTGCTTTGAACTCAAATTAGTTATACCAAAATAATGCCTATGGCCTTTTCCCACACTTTATTTATCAAAAGTCATATTTGTTCCTTGTTTGAATTGAACGTGAACCTCAGTGAGATTCTAGCCTAACTTTTACCCAGCTAAATCCTCATAAAAAATTCACAGGGCAATGTTTCCAACTTGGGTTTTAGTTGATTTCATGTTGCGTCCAGTTCCAATCCTGAACCTGAGCTGGGAAGGTCATCTGACTGTCTCTTAGCCCTGGGGCCCACTCTTACATACTCTTTCTGCACCACTGGAGAGGGAATCTGCAGACTACATTCCCTGAGATCTGCCATTAGCTGATTTCCTATCAGAGCTATGTTCTGCCATTAGGAACACTTGTGAGAGATGAAAAGATTGAAAGTAGGGACTTCTGTTCTGGTTCCAATAGTATGGCACTTGATGGCAGTTGATGAAAATTGTGACGTCTGCAGCAAAGATAAGATGATTTTAGATTCAACAACCTAGACAGAAATAGCACCTTTTCAGAAATTCAAGCCCTGGTAGAAGCAACATCTGCTCAGTAAATCCAGAACTACCCATGATAGTGTATCCAAGCTTCAGGCTCCTGGACTCCAGTCCACAGTTAGAATCAGCTTTCTATTTCACACTGTCAGCATTTTTCTTCTGCAACTATTTTCCTTTTTTACAATCTCAGTTCTCAGCCAATTCCTTATATTCGATTCCCTATGACTGAACCTCCTAAAGTGTTGTTTTTTTTTTTATTCCTGTCTAGTTTATTTTGGGGGGCTCCAAAATCACTGCAGATGGTGACTGCAGCCATGAAACTAAAAGACGCTTACTCCTTGGAAGGAAAGTTATGACCAACCTAGATAGCATACTGAAAAGCAGAGACATTACTTTGCCAACAAAGGTCCATCTAGTCAAGGCTATGGTTTTTCCAGTAGTCATGTATTGGATGTGAAAGTTGGACGGTGAGAAAGTTGAGCACTGAAGAACTGATGCTTTTGAACTGTGGTGTTGGAGAAGACTCTTGAGAGTCCCTTGGACTGCAAGGAAATCCAACCAGTCCATCCTAAAGGATGGTGTTCATTGGAAGGACTGATGTTGAAGCTGAAACTCCAATACTTTGGCTACGTCATGTGAAGAGTTGACTCATTGGAAAAGACCCTGCTTCTGGGAAGGATTGGGGGAAGGAGGAGAAGGGGATGACAGAAGATGAGATGGCTGGATGGCATCACCGACTTGATGAACATGGGTTTGGATGGACTCCAGGAGTTGGTGATGGACAGGGAGGCCTGACGTGCTGTGATTCATGGGGTCGCAAAGAGTCGGACATGACTGATGGACTGAACTGAACTGAACTGAAGACCTTTCCTGATATATGTGTGTTTTAATTTCTACACATTTTTAAACTTTTTATTCTATATTAGCAATATTGTGATAGTTTCAAGTGTACAGCAAAGTGATTCAGTTATACAGATACGTGTTTCTATTTTCTTCAAATTCTTTCCCCATTTAGGTTATTACCTGATATCAAGGAGAGTTACATGTGCTATACAGTAGGTCCTTGTTGGTTATCTAATTTTAATTATAGTAGTGTGTACATGTCATTCCCAAACTCCCTACCTATGATATAGGTTATATGAAGAATCTAAAAACAAATAATACTACTGAACTTATTTATAAAACAGAAACAGACTCATAGACTTAAGAAAATGAACCTATGGTTATGGGGGTGGGGAGACTGTTAGAGAGTTTGGGATTGACATGTAATTCACATACATTTAAAATAAGGAACATTGAAGCAAAATTTGGACAGAGCGACAAGATTCACCTGCCAGCAGAGGCAAAGAGCTTTGTAGCTGAAATATATTTTCTGACAAAGAAAAGTTCTGATTGCTTTTATGCAAGGTTAAATTGGAAGTGAAAAAACAAGTGTTGATTTAATGATGCCATTTACTAAACTATTGACATTGTCTTACTGATCTGTCAACAGTAAAACTGTTGCAGGAAAGGGGACCCCTTCCAGGGCCCGAAGCTGGGCTCTTGTCTAACACTCAGAAATGAATTGTCTGAGGAGACACGTGTGCTGACAAACCAAGAGATTTTATTGGGAAGGGCACCCAGGTGGAGAGCAGTAGGGTAAGGGGACCCAGGAGAACTGCTCTGCTGTGTGGCTCACAGTCTTGGGTTTTATGGTGATGGGCTTAGTTTCCAGGTGGTCTTTGGCCAATCATTCCAATTCAGTCTTTCCTTGTGGCGCACGCATCACTCAGCCAAGACGGATCCTAGCGAGGGGGGTTCTGGGAAGTGGACCAGTGTCTCCTTTAGACCTTTCCCAAACTCTTTCGGTTGGTGGTGGCTTATTAGCTCTGTATTCCTTATCAGGATCTCCTGTCATAAAACAACTTCATGCAAATGGTTACCATGGTGCCTGGCCAGGGTAGGTGGTGTCAATCAGTTTGCTTCCCCTAACAAAATCGAATCAATTTGGCTACCTCTTAATGGAATGGACATTTCCCCCATGTATTTGAAGGAAGATATAGGGACTTCCCAGGTGGTACAAGTGGTAAAGAACCCACCTGCCAATGCAGAAGATATAAGAGATGCAGTTTCGATGCCTGGGTTGGGAAGATCCCCTGGAGAAGGGAATGGCAACCTACTCTAGTATCCTTGTGAAAGGTTGTTGACAAAATCACTAAAAAAGATGCCTGGAGTCTTGGCCTCCGGATGAAAAGAATTCAATCTGGGGCGAGAGAGGAGGCTTGATTACTCAGAGCTTTTGTGTAATAAAGTTTTATTAAAGTATAAAGGAGATAGAGAAAGCTTCTGACATAGGCATCAGAAGGGAGTAAAAGAGTACCCCCCTGCTAGTTTTTGGCTGGATGTTATATAGTCACTAGCAGTTTGCTAATGAAAGAAAGGAATGTCTCAAAACTCAGAATGGCACCAGGCCCCTCATACATAAGATGTATTTTGGGATAATCTTGGCACCAGATGAGTCATCCCGGGCCATAAAACCATTGGCTTGAATCTTGTAGAAGGGCGGTTTACCATACAGATAGTTTCATTTACATAGATTAGGGGAACAATGTCTGAGTATGACATACTGGTTTGTCAAGTAGGTTCTAAGCCATTTGGTGGGACTTGAAGACAGTTTGGGGTAAATGCATAGAACATTAACATAGCTTAAGACAAACATTTCCATAAGAAGAATGCATTGGTTAACTCAAGGTGAAACCAGGTGTCGTTATGGCAACAAAGCATTTTAAGAGAAACCTCTTTTAAATTTGTATAGAGAAGGGAAAAAATATGCTAGTTTGTCTCCTCATGCCTCTTAAGAGGGAGATAAAAATGTCTGACACTTGCAGCCTATTTCCTCCTTTTGGAGACCCCTGGCCTTCCTGCCTGTTATCCTCTCACTTGCCTGGAGAGTCCCATGGACTGAGAAGCCTGGCAGGCTATAGTCTACAGAGTCACAAAGAGTCAGACATGACTAAAGCGACTTAGCATGCACACATGCCGTCACTTATATCTGGGTCTTTGCACATATGACATTAATCTCTTCCTTCATCTCTACCTATGACACAGAGATTAATACATGCTTCATCCAGGAAGATTTTTGACCCACCTTTCCCCCTCTAACTGTGTTGTCTGCTTATGTTATAAGCTCTTCTGGTATACTCTATTTCCCTAACAGAGCATTTAATTAGCTCATTGTTGCTGCTTAATTTCCTGTCATCTCAAGCAAGTTTAATTGAAGGCAAGGAAAATCCTTCAGTTTCCTACCTATAGCCAAACTCACCATTGTGTCTTTAAATATGGCCCCATAAGTGTTCCAAAAATAACTGTTTAATAATGGAGTTACTTCAAATATTAAACCACACTGCCTCTTATCTTCAACAGTATAGGAAACACAAAAACCATAAAAGATATGTTTCTAAGTCCTAAAAAACTGACAATTGCTCGTGAGGTTGAGGTATACAGAAAGTGAACTGAAAAACAGCTGTCAGGTGAGCTGTATGAGGACATACATACCTGCAAATCATGGTCACTTACTGACCCCAGAATCTTCCATCACGGGTAAGCTTCCCTGACTTTGTTTTTACAGAGAGATGTAAGCATAGGATGCCAGATTTCATGTGAAGGGGATTATCATCGGTTTTATCTTTATTCCTTTAAACACACAATGTCCCCAAGAGAAGCTTGTGCAAATACGCCAGAGTTATTTTGTCACCACTGACATTTCCTAAGTGGTAAATTTCTACTTTCACATACAGAGTGACTAATTACATATTTTCCTTCATCATTAATTTGTCCTTTTCCAAGCTGATATGTGTTGCCACAACTGCACTTTGGTCTGGCTATGATTTACAGAAGTTTGTTTTACTATTTTTCCTAAAATATGAAAAAATGGCCAGAAAGCTTTCTAAACATAAAGCAAGAGTGCAGAATGTCTTTCTCAAACAATCTTTATATCCATTTATGGCAAGAACATTTGTCAGAAGGTGTTCTAAAAAGCCAACTCTTACTAGATGTAGTAAAAGTATAAATATAGACTGATTTAGAAATTGACACATGATTTTTACATAATTGTAGCTAGATGAAATTGAAGCTTTAGAGATTTGAAATTCCAATCAACCTGATTTGAAATAAATGTAAATTCTACAATATGTGAATAAATTGAACATTTTCAAAATGATAAATGTCAGTTATTGAATTTGACTAAGCAACATCAACTAATAAACTTTGAACACATTGCAAAGGGAGAAAATTGCATTTGATTACCTATCAGCAAATCCTAAAGGGGAAAGTTTTTTTAAAGGCTATTGAAGTTGTGTAGCGTAAGTTATTAGAGATGGGAACATATTTCTTACTTGAGTACTTAGTTACTCTGACTTCCTGTTCACCTTAAAACTAAATTCCAGCTCAAAGGTGCAATGTACTAAATTCTACCTCCACAAAATTTATATGACAGGCCTGTCACTTTTGATAAGAGCTGTCTTCTACAGAAATGATCCTTTCTACCAGACTTTGACATGTTACTTGTAAAAATTTACATTAAAGTTAGATACTTGCTACTGTGCATTTTTTAAACAAACTTGTATTTATTAGAGAAGTTTACTTTGACATAATAAAAAATAAACACTGGGAAATTCTTTAGTTAGAATGTTCTTCCTTGAGATGAATACTGCTTGGTTGTAAATACTGCTCGATAACACAAAGTACTTACTTTGCATTATCCTGGTTATGGGATTGTTGAACAAAAAGATTTGGAACTGTAGCTCTGGTGTGACTAAGTGAATAAATACAAATGAGAATTCAATGCACTTGGTCACATGCATTCCTCAATGAATATTTCTCAAATTTCCATTCATATAAGTCTTGGTTTAAGACTTCTACTGGATACAGATTAAACTAAATACAATCCTTAAGGAATGTATAGTCAGGAATATCAGATGTGTATGCAAACAGTACAGAACAAGTCAATGTCCTGTCAATAAAGGACAGAACATACAACCACCATTAAGTGACATAAAGATGTAGCTATAGGAGAACTCAGTAGACAGAAAGAAAATTTTTAACTGAGGAATTAAGGGAAACACCTATTTTGGATTGAATTGTATCCCTGAAAACATTATGTCCTAGTATGTCCCAGTAGCTGTGAATGTGATTTAATTTGGAAATTTTGTCTTTTCAAATATGATTAAATAAAGGAGTTCTGGATGAGATAATTTTGGAGTAAAGGTAGGCCTCAATTCAATGACTGGTCAACTTACAAGAGAAAAGAAAGAGAAGGTGAATCTGTAGCTTGGAAATCAGGGCTCCAGGTATTTTTGCCCTGGATCTGTACTTATTCATATTTTGTTAATTCATCACACATTCTGTGCTTGTCCTGAGCTGGGCACTGGGGTTGCCCAACCCAGGCCAGTCCTTGCAAAACTGGTAGTTCACTGTGGAAATCAGACTTTAAAGTATTATTGTAAATAAATGGGTAGTTTTAATAATTGTAATTCATACTGTAACTATAATTTTTCTGGCATTGTGATTAGCGCCCTAAAGAACACAGGACTTATGTGAAAGTGTTTGAAAAAAAAAAAAAAACAAAGCCACAAAGGAGAAGCCAATGTGAAGATAAAGGCAGAGATCAGAGTAATGCCATCACAAATCCAAGAAGCCTGGGACCCCAGAAACTGGAAGAAATAAGTAAGTATTCTCTACAGGGCCTTCAGAGACAGTATGGTCCTGCCAATGCCTTAATTATGGATTCTGGCCTCCAAAGTGCTAAGGAAGTCAATTTCTGCTGTTTCAAGCTTCCAAACCTTATAGTAATGTGTTATAGCCCCAGAAAAATAGCACCACTACAGACATGGTATTTGGGTTGAATCATGAAGGGTGGACAAAGTCTTTCATGTTGGAGGATGCATTTCATGTAGGAGGAGAATTTCTTGCAGAAAGAATACTTGAGTAAAGACCTAAAGTTGAAAATGCTGTGATTGA
Organism: Antilocapra americana; assembly: GCA_007570785.1. Classification (NCBI taxonomy): domain Eukaryota; kingdom Metazoa; phylum Chordata; class Mammalia; order Artiodactyla; family Antilocapridae; genus Antilocapra; species Antilocapra americana. The sequence goes on along the minus strand of ML662436.1, from coordinate 15,548,270 downwards.
AGAGGAAGTTTGTTTTTCAAAATACTAGAATGATAAACAAATGATGTGGGGAAGAAGAAACCACAAGAGAACAGTTCTTCTTCTCTGTGAAAGCTGGAGGGGAGGGCTCCTGCTTGCCTCTTCCAGTTTATGGGTCTTCAGGCTTCCATGTCTTGTGGTGGCATAATTTTAATCTCTGCCTGCATCTTCACATGGTCTTCACAAGCATTGTGAAGATGATTTATGTCAATGATTGTCACATAAATCATTGGCAGATGATTTATGTCTCAAATCTCTCTCTCTTTTCTCTTATGAGGACACCAGCTCTTGGATCAGTGGCTTCTCTGGTGGCTCAGTGGTAAAGAATCCCCCTGCAATGAAGGAGACCTGGGTTCAACCTCTGGGTCAGGAAGATCCCCTGGAGAAGGGAATGGCAACCCACTCCAGGACTCTTGCCTGGAAAATCCCATGGAAAGAGGAGCCTGGCGGGCTACAGTCCATGGTGTCACAAGAGCCCACCCTACATCCAAAGAATGGGGGTTGTAAAGTAGGGAGAGAGAAGGAAGTGTGAGAAGGAACAAAAAGTTGAAAGCCAGTATGGAAGCCATTGGAGAAGGAGATAGAACAGAGTGATGAAAAATAATATCTTTGGTAGAGATGCTGAAGAACATGAGACCTAAACAAAGTCTCTCTAAAGAATAGACATTCTAGAGTGAATATTTTTGAGAGAGAAGAGCTAAGAATTACACTTACATGCATAGATACTCTAATAATATGAGAAATATATATTTCTCATTTGAAGTTTATAAAATTTTGGAATCAAGAAATGTGATACCTCCAGCCTTGTTCTTGCTAAAGATTGATTTGGTTATTCAGGGCCTTTGTTACTCTAAATTAACTTTTGCATTGCTTATTCTATTTCTGTAAAGAATGCCATTGGGATTTTGATGGAAATTGCACTGAGACTGTACATCACTTGGGGTAGTATGGAGATCTGAACAAGATTAATCCTTCCAATCCATGAATCTAGAATGTTTTTCCATTTTCTGTCTTCTTTAGTTTTCTTCATCAACATTTTATACTATTTACTGTACAAGTATTTCATCTCTTTGGTTAACTTTATTCTTAAGTGTTTTATTATTTCTGTTGCTATTGTGAATGGGAATATTATCTTTATTTTTTAAAACAAATACTTTATTGTCTGTATATAGAAATATATATATCTGTTGATGTATGAATGACAAACATATGTTAAATATTATATTTATATATAATATACATATTGGATATATATATTACATAACATTATTCAGTCTTAAAAAAATTTTACCATTTTAAGAAGCTCCCTACCTAACAGGGGAGGAAAGAAGTACATCCTGCCATTTGACAGCAGAGATAAACCTAGAGGATATTATGCTAAGGAAAATAAGGCAAACACAGAAAGACAAATACTGAGTGATCTCATTTATATGTGGAATCTAAAATAGTCAAATGCACAGAAGCAAAAAAAAAAAAAAAAAAAAAAAGGTGGCAGCCAGAGGCTGGGGCAAGGAAAAAATGAGGAGCTATTAGTTGAAGGGTAAAAGTTTCAATTATTCAAGGTGAATAAATTCTGTAGATGTAATGCAAAACAATGTGACTATAGTTAACAATACTGTATTGCATACTTGAAATTGCTTAAAGGGTAGATACAAAGTGTTTTCATCACACACAGATATATACAGGCAAAAAATGATAACTATGTGAAAAACAAACATGTAAATGAATTTAATTGAGGTTATTGTTTCACAACATATATCAAAACATTAACTTGTTTATCGTATTACATATACAATATTTCTTTTCAACTATACCTCAATAAAACTAGAAGAATGTCTTTACAGAATTTTAAAGTTTTTATAAATGGAATTCTTTTACCCATAAGTGATTTCCTGATCAATTCCTTTTCTGCTTAGAAAGGGAATTTTTCTTTTGGTTTCCTCTCTGCTCACCTGAATTTATTTCCCTGTTAAAACCCATGTGGATTTATTTGAATTATTTCATATCTTCAAGAAAGAAAAATCTATTACTTATCTTCCCACTAATATTCTTTTAGAGATAAATTTGCTTATTCTATTTTAAATTACTTTTCATAAGACTTTAGTAATCTTTTATAAAAATGATTTTTTAAATTTTAATTGGAAAATAATTGTTATATATGTAATACAATTTAATAATAAATCACTTTGCCTCTACTACACTGATTTTTAAGCACAAATTTTTGAGGATCACAAAATACTTTTACATATATTCTTTCATTTGTTCTTTATAATATCAATGACTGTTGTGCTAATAAGCTGATTTTTAAAAAATAAGTCCTGATTCATAATGCATGACAATCTCTGTGGCATAAATACTCCACCAGGGAGAATTTCAGCCTACCAATGATTTAAAAGTGGTTTATAAAGTTCATAAATATTTAACAATCAGCTCTTGCCAGTCAGTCAGTTCCAGCACATTCCTGGATATTGGGACTCATATCCCCACTTTTTCAAAGAGAAAAAGGATACAAGAGAAATAATAAATTTTCAAAATAACACAGCTAGGATGACAGGTAAGGACATACATTTCCATACAATATGCTCTTTTCATACCATAACTCTTTATTCATGATAATGCAAGTTTTCACTAAAGGCATTACTGTGGGTTTCTTGCTTATTCATATAATAGCTTGAGATATATACAGATTAAAACATATTTTAAAAAATAAAATGTATTTTTAGATAAAACAAAATGATTGTGGATTTTTCTGGCAGTCCAGGGGTTACGACTCCATGCTTCCACCACAAGGGGCTTGGGTTTGACCTTTGGTCAGGAATGTCACATGGCATGGCCAAAAAAACCAAAGGCTCATGTCCATAAAATGATTGTTTTTAAATGAAGCAAGAGAGCCAACAGCAAAGATTTCAGCTTTTCATATGGGCCAACATTATTTTTCTAGAATAAAAAATAAATATTATGGGAATTTATCATGAGAACTCTGTTTGGAGGACACTGAATGAAAGCAACGAACAGCCCTTTAGCCATGGTTTTATGAAATATAAAAACCAATGTCTTTCTCATAGGTATTCAAAGGCAGATCATCTTACATTTACTCATAACTTAGTGGAAGCATTTATGTAAAGATGGAGTAGATCAATAGGAAAAAATATTTTTAAATACCTCAGAGATGTAGCCCTTCTCTTTTTTTTTTTAACTTAGGTCTCAAGTGACATGTCTTCAAAATGATTTTCGTACAAAACAAATTGACCATCCAACCCTCTTATAGGCCTATTAGGCTACTCTTCTGTATTTCTCGATAAAATGATAGGGAAATGCTTTAATAAAAGATATAAGAAGGCCAGAATCACTTTATATTTGAAAGGTGAACCAGAGGAATGTATGGTTGTTTGGAAGATAATCAGAGCACTTTGGCCCTGAAATGAGAATCAGAATTTCTCATAAGGAAAGAATATTATTTTATTTTCTGGAATAAGCTTACAAGTTTCTCCTTCCTACATACCACCCTAAACAAAAATTGCCATGCTATTAGTCATTCATTTATTTATGCATCCATTCACAAGTAATCTGCGACCACCAAGCACCATGTTGGAAGCTGATGACAAAATTTTTAGTCTAACAGTAATATGCTTGAAAGAGAAAAATATTTTTCACTTGAGACTACAATATTTTAAAAATTGAGACCCATATCTGATTGGATTACGATTTAAATAAATGTTTTCAATCAATTTTTACCAAAAAAATTTAGAACAGAACTTGAATACAGCGTTGCTCCTAATGTTTTCTCATAAAGTTATCCTAGATGAGACCAGGGTCTTACCATGTGACAGATCAGTAGGTACGTGGAGTCTGATGGTTTAACATTTTTTCACCTGACACTTTCCCAAATCAGAATGGCAGTGAGGGTGAGGGCACCTCCTTGGCTGTGGCATTCACTCAGTGTGTTTAGCCTTTCTCTCTGGAGCCATGCTAACAAAGATCAGACTTTATCACAGAAAAGAATTAGCCCCATCCTAAGAATGTCAATCTTATCACCTGTTGCCCAGGAACCAAAATGCTTTGCACCTAAGACAACTTGAACAATGATGGCTTCTACTAGAGGGATTAATTCTCTTCTGTAATTAAGTCTAGTCTTTGGGTGTGCTCCTGGATCTCATGTTGCCTTGGAGTTCCAGCAGTTTTGATTAATAACATATCCAGATGGTATTACTATAACCTGCTGTAATCAGGATTACTTTGCCAGTGCACTCAAGTTTTAACTGATAAAAAATTCATCAACTAATTGCACATCATCTAAAAAGTTAAATGTGACTTTATTCCCCCAAAATAAAAAGATCAAATGTATGTATAATTATTAAAAATAATATCAAAGTAAACCAAATCAAGTCAGTCTGCAGGAAGTTGTTTTAAACATTCTTAATAAGGTTCAGCACTTTATAAAATCAAATCAATGCTATGCCTAAAGCATTTTTTTGTGGTGATTTCAATACCTTACTAAACAATTATGACAAGCTCCCTCAAAGATCAGGGAGGCCTGGAGTGCTTCTATCCATGGGGTTGCAAAGAGTCGGACATGACCTAGTAACTAAACAACAACTGCCATTATAGGGAATTAACCAGTCCAAGGGTAGAGACTGAGGAATATTTCTAATGTGCTAAAACTTCGGTAAGAAGATTTGGGAGATAAATTTTCTGATCCAGAAATAAAAAATTGTGATTATTCGGTACATAAGATCATTGACTGAGTTTTCTATTAGTTTTCTCTGCTTTCTGCATTATGCTTTCAATTCAAATAGATAAGTCTACCCATGATCTCCATTAAGTTTCCAATTCAATGGAGATTTCCTTGAATTTATTGGTGGATATTCTTGGAGTGATACCTTCAACAGTACAAAAGTGTGGCAGTGTTTGTTAAGATTGTAAATATCTGGAGGGCAGAATCTCTTTCTTATATTACATAGTGGATGTTGCTGGTGTCACACCAAAATATCTTTTACAAGCCAGGGCATCTAGCCCCCTACCCATTAAAAGATAACTCACAGCTGTCCCCATTTCTTTTCCAACAAAGAACCTCAGGCAAAAGGAGCCCTCCACACACATACAGGGCTGAGCTCAGTCCAGGACTGACTGACACAGGGGTACAAAGAGTATACCCCCCCCCGCCTTGCTTCAAGGTCAGACAGAGTCTAAAGAACAAGTTGTTCTCGAGAGCTTCCCTGAGATGAGACCAAAGCTGGGCCAAACTGAAAGTACTTCCAGGCTTAACTTTCCTTCTCTGCTCTATGCTCATACTTCATTTCCTTCCCCTAAGAACATTTGAACAAGAATCCCTGTCACAAGCTCTGCTCCTAGATATTACCTTGGCATATAGAAAGTTTTTGAGAAATATTTATTGAGCTGAAATCCAAAGTACAGCAATTATAAAAAATTACTAATCTTAAAAATTCATCTAAAAAGCCAGGTGTATATAAACATATACATATATATGCATAAACATATATATTATGGTTATCCTAGGATTATTTCATAGATAATCTGACTTACATTAAAATTAACTATGCTTAATGATCTTGCCACAGTTAATTAAGTAATTTGTCTAAACACAATGGGTGAAATAATTCACCTTTTTTTCAACAAGGGAAATTAGTGTACTATATATTCCCAGGAGGCATAAATTTTGATGCCTGCTTAAGCATAACTCTTTATACCTTCTAAAACATTTATTCTATAGAGAGTAATCAATATTTTAATTTATAATAAAATGACTAATTAATTATCTTGTATTTAAAAATAATCATTAAAATTAATTGAAACAAAAAAGAAATAAAACATAATTGGGTTCTGTGCAAATCATTAATTTTTAGCAAATGAAAGAGAGCTCAGTTTTATTACTGGACTTTATTATGAAAAAGATATCAGAAGAATAACACATTCTAAAATTTAATCATACTCAAATCCTCCATATTTTTTTATAGTGAAAATGGTAAAGTACAGACAGCCTTGAAGAATTAAGATTGACTTCTTTAATATGACTATCCCTTGTTTAATTATCTTCCTAGATGAAAGTTATTACTGCAGTGTGAGTACCATGTTAAGCAATTCCATTGCCCTGCTACATGCCAAAGACAAAAGCACAGAAGGTGATAAGGAACTGTTCTCGTTTCTGAATGTTCTTTCAGTAGTTAGTCTTTTTTTTTTAATTAAACATTTTTTTTATTAGTTTTGCCAAACAATGACATGATATCACCATGGGTTTACATATGCTCCCCCTCCAGAACCCCCCTCCCTCCTCCCTCCCCCCGGGAAATCTCGTTGTACCAGTCCCAAGCATCAATCCTGGGCCGGCTATTGCTTAGACATATGATAATTAACATGTTTCAATGCCATTCTCCCATATCATCCCACCCTTTCCCTCATCCACAGAGGCCCTGAGTCTATTCTATACATCTGCGTTCCTTTTGCTGTCTCGCATGCTGGGTTCTCATTACCATCTTTCTAAATTCCATATATATGCATTAATATACTGTATTGTTGTTTTTGCTTCTGGCTTACTTCACTCTGGATAATGGGCTCCAGTTTCGTCCATCTGAGTAGAACTGATTCAAATGAATTTTTCCTTAATGCTGAGTAATATTCCATTGTGTATATGTACCACAGCTTTCTTATCCATTCATCAGTTGATGGGCATCTAGGTTGGTTCCATGTCCTGGCTATTGTAAACAAAGCAGCGATGAACATTGGGGTACACGTGTCTCTTTCAATTCTGGTTTCCTCGGTATATATGCCCAACAGTGGGATTGCTGGGTCATATGGCAGGACTATTTGCAGTTTTTTAAGGAACCTCCACACTGTTTTCCATAGAGGCTGTACTAGTTTGCAATCCCACCAACAGTGTAAGAGAGTTCCCTTTTCTCCACATCCTCTCCAGCATTTATTACTTGTGGATTTTTGGATTGCAGCCATTCTGAGTGGTGTAAAGTGATATCTCATTGTGGTTTTGATTTGCATTTCTCTGATAATGAGTGATGTTGAGCATCTTTTCATGTGTTTGTTAGCCATTTTTAT